>KK117144.1:28422-64757 GCA_000611955.2 Stegodyphus mimosarum | reverse complement strand
TTACTATCATAGAAATTTCTCGTATTAGCGGAATAAAAAGACATTGAATACTGTATAAAGTAATCCCTGTTTTCTCAGTTATTTGGGAAATACGGACCATTTTTCAATGAATGAAGAAGTAATTAATTTATAGTCATCATATAGATGAATGTTGAATGACGCCCGAAAATTTTCACAGTGAGCTAAACATAACTGAATTAATAATGAAAAACTTTACCTAACAGCAAAGACATATAAGCAAGTATTTACGCAGAATGCACGATTAAGAATAAAAAATGCAAGTAAAGTGACGATTCTAAAATTAATTTTCCAGAAATAAAGGAAAGTGGTACAATTCTCAAAGCAACTCATCTGTGAATGAATGGATACAACCACTGGGCACTAGTAATTTAGTCCGGATCGAATTTCGAGACTGACTGCATGGCATTTTCATTGTTTTTTCTCGTGTACAGCATGAACCAGTTTAAATCCTTGAAGTCCTTCATAAAATCATCTCCTTCTTCAGGCAAATATCTCTCACCTTCTTTGCCACAATCAGTTAAAACTGAGAATTTAGCTAGCATATATTTTGCTTGCAAATTATTTGTTGACGTTTGTTATTATTATTGTACTTCAAAGGAGATGCATTTTTTTAACTTAACGATTAAACTCCTGTATTAGAAAAACAGAATTTGTAGACATTAATGTGCTTCAAAAAATTGAAGGATGAGAAAATGAATCTAAAAGCTGGTGAGTTGCCACTCCGTGAAATGTAAGATGTTTCATTTATCTTCCATGCACACGCAGGAAGAGCAGCTTCTTAGAGCATTGTCATTGAGTAAAAGCATCAGCTCTTTAATTAATTTTTTACATTTAATCAATTTACTATTGATTAACCAATGGAGCGATTTAAAGTTAATATAAGCACTTCTTACAATATAAATCTTCATTTAACTTTTCCGACAATGTCGGTATAAATTAAAATTATATATTGCTCATAACTTTTACAGTTTCGTTGTAATTTATAAAAGATAGGTGTTGTCATTGCATGAAGTAATAGATATTTAATTGGACGGGGTTCTCGGTGCGAGGAAAAAAAAGTCAGGACCGGATTCAGAAATATTAGTATGCGTGCATGTATGTATCGATATGGTCGTGTATGTATGCATATATGTACGTACGAATGTATGTATGTGTATACATGTACACAGATACTCACATACGTACATTTCTGATTCCGATCCCGATAACAGTACCATTTAATTTACCTACTAGGTGATACTTTGCATGTCCTGTGTTCATAGTTCTCTTTCATCAAATTCTTATTTTTTATACTTTAAATTTGCGAGATTGTATTTTAAAGTAAAAATGAAGCTTGTTGTGAGAAAAATATGTCAGGTTATAGAATAAATTTATTGACATGTTCGTTTTTTATATCTATTATCGTGTTTAAATATCAGAAAATAATTATTGAAATGAAAAAATTATTGCACTTATTACGCGGTTATTATTATTACTACCAGAGAATAAGTTTTTTTCTTGCTTTATTGATAATCACGACTGAATTTTATAAGCAGTCCTAAGCTATACCAGAATTTCCCGCTTTTCTTTTACCTGGAATAGACATCTTAAGTGCTTCAAGAAGCGGCTTTATAGTATACAATACATTCCACGTATTTCCACCACGTTTTGGACGACTCTAATCGTTCTAAACCAATAAAATGGCTTTACGTTTTGTTAACATCACGGTTTCGTTTCCGGGGAAGACTCCTTTGAAGGACGAAGGGGAGGGGAAAAAGGGAGATTTTTTTTTAATGCGAAAGTATAATTTTAGTGCACTGCTTGAATGTACAATATTTCTAGCTCTGTTTCTCCTACTTTCCTCACACCATGCCTACGCAACTAAAATTGACGTACTTGAATAAAAAGAAATTCAATAGCTTATGAAGCAACTAAGTGCGGAAATTTACAAGGATCGTCATTCAAAATGTCAGTTAGTTACAAATATAAAAAAATATAATAGTACACGTTTAGCGAACGAGCTTTGAAATGGGAAAAGAGACTATTTTTTCACTTGTTACACTTATCAGTTTTTAATTGCCTTTCTGTTTTCTAAGCAAAATTATCGGAAAAAACATAATGCACAAAAAAGAGTCGTGTTACTTTAATTGAGGATATGTTATAAAGAACCGAAAAAATACTGAATACCAGAATTCCGCTATAAAAGCCATAAAAAAGCCACGAATGGATTAGATATATTTCCTTAAATTCAGTGTAGATTTCTGGATTGTCCAGTATTTTCCATTAATTCAGACAGTAAAAATGCCATCAGATAATGAGTGATGTTAAGGATCTACATTTTTTGTACTACTACTACTAATAAAAATAATAATCTATCAATAATTAAAAATAGGGGAAAACGCATATTTACAGCACTGTTCTCACTGCTTTCAGACCATACGCCCCTCTCATGACCTTCGCCTAATGGCCCGGTCAAGCAGGAGTGTAAATGGGTAATCACTCATTCACTGTGTATGAAATAAGAATAACGGCAGTGTGTAAGAATAACGGCAGTGTCGCTTGTGTATATTGTGGTGCCGCTTAGCGGCACCACAATATACCCAAGCGACAGACTAGCTCTCTTCCTTAGCCCTGAAAACAAACAATGTCCAAAGCCAATGGAGGGCAGTCGCTTTCCCTCCCTCTTAAAAGCTATAATTATTCACTACAAGATCTTTCCATCACCTACTACCATACAGAGAGAAGCATTTCCAGATAGTTTACCGATTTCCAAATATTAACATTTCGACATCTATAAACGTTGAAATATAATATGTTTTCATAAGATAAACAATAGCTATTCTCCAGTGTCATATATAATCTTTTACAAATGATATACTGATGATGGTTGATTACAAATCTGTTACAAACTTTCATCTCTTACAAGTTAACATTTAATAAAAAAGTAAATAACCATTTGCAGTTTTCGAAAGCTAATTGTACTTTTCCTCATGACGGGCTTCGAATTTTAAAAAATAAACTATAAAAAAAAATGTCATACTCGTGGCTTTTACAAAATGTTTTCATTCAAAACAAAAATGCTTACCCATATATAAGTAGTCATATTCGTAAAAGAGTTTCAGTTTATTCACATAATTCTAAAAACATTAAAATTCGTAACAGTTTTAAAATGTTAAGCAGCTATATTTTGGGGCTGTGGCTTTCATTGAAAGGATAATGTAAATTAAATCAGGCCCAGTAAACCATTTTTAACAGCATAGCTCCTAAAAATGATCAGGAAAGATTTTAGGAAAAGTTGTCCGAAAACATTTATGCTTACGAAAGAATAAGATTGAAAAGTAAATGTAATGCACCTATTTTCAATTTCTTTCTTTCTTTTTCCCCATTACAGTTTCAAATACTATGCTAGCATTAAGAGTATAAAACAGAGAGCTAAAAAAATTCGAGACCCTACAACCTTTGTGAGAAAAAATAGATATTTTAAGACAGAAAATAGTAATTATCTGTTGAAAAAAAATGTACTTAATGTAAAAAAAAATGAATAAGTGACTTTAAAAAATTATGTCATAAGAATAATATTTAGCATTTTGTATAAAGCTATAATAATTGCCCATGTAGCAATTTTTATCTACATTTCTTTGTTGTCTAACAATAACTTCATCACACGCAGATATTTGTGAGCAATTTCTGTCCATGTTATCATTTAATAAATATCCACTTTCTTTACAAAATAATTATTTTTTGCAGATTTCCTTTATTCTTTTTTTATATTCATCAAAATATGCCCATCACTTAATTGTTGTGTAGATTTATTAATTACAGTTTTACAGTGCTTATTAATTTTATTAATTTACAGTGAATAGTAAAATTTTAATGTTCATGTTAGAGATGTAATTCTTAAATTATACTGTTGCTAAATTATTTCTTTTGATTTGGGTAAAATTTCTTGAAGTTAGCAGAAAAAGCTTACAGCGATAGCCTGTTTCTGCGTTCTCACGGGAGGAGAACTTTGGGGTCAAGGGTCAGCGGCCAGCTGCATTTTTTCGTCCCCTTTTCGTGCGGGAACGAACATGTGTTTTTCTCGTTCAAAGGCGATCCGCTTAGCGGCGCCGATTCTTGATAGAATTATGAGGGTGCAAAAATTTGGGATCTGTCTGAAGAGTCGCATCGTTAACAGATTTACTACTTTGTTTTTGAGTTCGAAAAATAAGGGGCTTGTCATTGTGAAAGGATAGGACTGATCTTCTTAGAATTTTGTTGGATATTTATTGGTCTGTTCCTAGTGGTTAGGAGGGTTACTGTTTTGTGTAGCATTGGTGAGTTTTAATTTTATGGATTTTTTTTAACCAATAGTAATTATAGAGCGGTGAACTTTTTGAGCGTCACGAGGTTTTAAATTTGGTCGCTCCCGTGGCGAGAGAGGACTTTTCAAGATTTTGTCAGATTTTACGAGTCCCTTTTGAGGGAAGAGAGAGGGCCCGGCGGCCCTTTCTCAGGGTTGTCCGTGCGAGAATTGGCCCGAGAACGATGCGGACTCCCATCGTATCGTCGTCGGCGAATCCTTTCTGAAGGTCTGCGGCTATGTCCTATTCTCACTGATGTTTTTTCCTTGAGGAAAAATAATGTGATTTAAATGCAGATTACTGTGACTTGCACTTATCTTCAGCGAGAACATCGTTCAGAAGTCGGTGGGCTTTCACCTACAGATCACTGCGACTTCCAATTCTTCTTTGTTGAGAACATCGTCGAAATGTTGGTGGACATTCATGTTAAGTTGGACTCCTTCCATGCAGAAGGACGGTATCCATGAGGAAGTTTTTCTACAACAGAAGAATTGACAATTTGGTGCGGCATTGATGAAGAAAGATTTTTGAACATCTTTTACGTGCGTTTCGTAGACAATTAGGGAGACGAAATCTGGACAGGAATTTTTCTCCTCCGTGAGTTGATTATTTTTTGATTTTGTATTTAATTCTATATGTGTCCTCAAACTTATTGCCCTTGATTGATTTAGGATTTTGTGAAATTGATTATTAGGAAAAGCTTCGTAAATCGATTATTAGGAAAAAACTTCATCTTTCACTTTACGAAAATTGATTTAAAATATTTGTATAGGTAGTGTGAGTTTAAATGCTTGAGTAACCTTCTAAGATTAATAGAAATTGTAAATTGTTTCACTAAGATTTTGATAAGATTTGGAAATATTTAAAAAAATAAAAAATGTTTCAGACTACTTAAGTATGGTTCAGCGATAATTACGAAATTATTGTAAGATACATAACTAATAATTTTGAATACAATATTGATCATGGTTTAGATTGTCGCATGAAGAATTGTGAGAAATTTTTAGTAAATGTTTGTAGGGGTAGTCTGGCTAGCTATTCTGGAATGGATAATATTTTGGAATATTAAATAAATGTTTTTATTTGATTTACTATTGTATTTTTTTGTGTTTTCACTTGTGATCTACTGTAGGTCACCCATGTGATCCTTTCGGAAAACGTGGTTAAACTTCCATTCGAACCTGGATAGTTTATTGCGGGCGTAGGAGAATTTAATGAGGGTTAAAACTATACGATCAGATTTATTTATTTAACTGAACTGGTTTTTGACTTCTTAGTGTGTTAGATTTATTTCTCCCTGGTGTTTTGAACTGTTCTGTGTTTTACTTTTAAGTATTGCGGCTAACTCTAAGGTTGTATTGAAATTTATGTGTTTTCAGGAAGGAGAGCCGATTAGTTAGTTTTAGTGAGAGATAGCATGTTAATGATTTAGTGTCGGTAATGCATTTTACTTGAATATTAATATTTTGAGTTTAACAAAACACCAGGGAGGATTTTTCCTTTCATTGAACTTAAGAGTGGAGAGTTGATATGATAAAACTGAATTTACTGTGTTGAGAATTTATGAAAATTTAATCTTGCTTAAGGTATTAATTAATTTGTTTTCAAACACCAGACTCTATGATTTGGCTTATGAACACTATATATTTTTATGAGAATTGTTTTTTTTTTAGTTTGTCACGGCACCAAGAGAGGTTGAGTAGGCAAGATAAATTTAAAAATTAAGTAAAACCCGCAAATTTTCTTTTCACAACATAATTGCTTTGAGAGGAACTATGTTTCTTAGTTTTTCTAACATAAGGATCGCCTTGGACGCTTTCACTTTTCTTAGAAACAAAGATATAAAATGCAGTAGTGCAAAGAGATAAGAAAGATCATAAAAACTAAACGTTTAATGAAATTTGCTAATTACGTAAGTTTCAGAAATGTATTAGAAAAATAAGAATATCAAGTTTTTAAACTTCTTGAAAAATAATACATAAGGGGAATTATTTGCCGAAAATCCTTTGAAGAAAAAAGGCAGACCAGTGACAGAGCGGGAATGTCGCTGAACCCTGGTAGTTCGAACCGGGTTCGAATCCCAGCAAACAGGCTGGCTGCAGGGGCGTTTTCTACGTTTTCCTATGCGTAACGAGGATACGGAGCAGTTTTCTTTAGAAAACCCTTCACGAAGGCATCCCTCTTTTGCGTACTTTTCCAAAGCAAAAGAAAAATGCAATATAAATAAAATTGTTTCTTAATGTGTGGAGATTATTTTAAAGAACAAACATTTTTGCTATGATTTTCAAAAAAATTATAAGACAATAGAAGGAACTAATCTTTTTTATTAATATCGGAATAGGTAATTATTTTCTCACCTATTTTATATTTAAAAAAAAATTATTTTTCTCCTTCCCTGACCAGGGATGTATTCTTTCATAGGAGAGTAACAGCAACATTCGTAATATTAAGAATAAATAAATTAATTTTAGAAGACAAAGATTTTGATGTACTGTTATCTATTGTTTAAACACCTGAAAGAAATGTTAATATTTTCATCTAGCGATAAATCCTGCCCATTATTAATAAAAAAATTCGAGAGCATGTTTTTATTACTCTGCGATGCATAAGACGTTTTATTTATCTTCGATATTATTAAAAAAAATCGTTGCTCAATACAGCAAAAGTAAATAATTCAGAAAGCCATTTTATCTGGACTTTTTAGCAATAAGTGTTTCTTCGTACCATGAGTGTCATACATAAAGTAGGTTTCTAATATCTTATCATAACGGTCAGTTGCAAAATTCCTACCTTTAACTTTTATGTATGCTATCATCTTAAATTTCCCCACAAAAAAGCCTGCTGACTATTATTTTATAATAATATATAGATTGAAAAGCGATCATATCTACTCCTTTTTTTTAATTTTGATTAAACTGTAGTAGACTTTTTAACTAATTTGATGTTTTTCTCCTTATAATAGTTTTACCATAAAGAAGTACAGAAACAATCGTTGGATTTCACAAAATTGGAATACTTTTTGATTTTAGTTTTAATTTTATTTGGTTTTATGAGTAAACAGAATATATTTAATTTTATGAATTGGCAGGAGTAGGCTGCCGTATTATTTAAAAGAAGAAGGAAGTAAAAGCTTGAATTTTATTAGTATTATTTTTTAATTTGAGTTGTAAACTTTGATTTGAAACATCGGGCAACAATCTTATGTTTTCAAACTTTAAATACCTTATTTTTTCGTTTATTTTTTTAAGTCTTGCTAGCGATATGAGGTGTATAGTATTCACTTCCTCGGCCACAATTGTCGTGATTGTTTGATTTTTAATAATTATTCCCTTCGTCCCTGGTGTAGATCCGTAGTAAGAAATGCGACAAATCTTGTTCACTCTTCTTTTCCTCCTTGTCTGCTGTTGTTCTTAATTAGTTTGAACTGTAGTAAATTATTCCCTTCATTAACGTGAAATATACGCATGTGCTATATTTAATACAATCATAATCTGCTCTAATTTTATACTAAAAAATGACTAATATTATAAAGGACAATATTAATACTACAGAACTAAATTTTTTGTTCAAGTACGCATTCCGCTAGACGATAAATATTTTTACTCTCATTCTATTTAAAATACTGCGTGAGAGAAATGTTCAAATTATGGATTTTTAACAGCGAATATACTCTTTTCATAGCATTATGCAAAGAAATTACTATGAGAAGATTCGTCTCAATGCTTGTGGCCTTTCTAAAATTGGAAAATATTTGTTTTACAAATCAAATCTAATAAATATCTCATTGCTGAACCACATTTAAATTATATCAGTTTCATGAACAATGGGCACGATATTTTGGAGAGCTTTACGGATACAATTAACAATTTTGTAGTCTTTAATCATCAAGAAATTCCCTTAAAACGATTGTTTTATTAAAAGGAAGAATTTTAATTTCAGTGGCTGGGAAAGACGTAGATCAATGAAAGAACTATACACATTTATTACTTCTGCTATAATTAATTTAAATATTAGAACTAATTTAGTGGCGGCCAGAATTTATAAACGTCTCGTGCCGAAATGTCTTTCATTTGTCTCTGAGTGTTAAGCATTTAAGAATTATTTAAGCCTTAATGGCACTGCCCTTTTTTTACTGAAAGCTTACAATTTTTTTTTTGCATATTGGATATTAGTTATTCCTTTGATGATTTGTTTAACATTTTGCCTAAGAAATGAAGCCAAGAATTCATTTCCCAGGTTTAGAATGTAATTTTCTGCTGAGGCCATGATATGACGAAAGCTGAAAGATACAGCAGACGAAACGTGTAGTAAACGGATGTTGTAAAATGAAATTAAAAAAGATATGTGGAATTATTGTTCTAAAAACTGAAAAGAAAACCTATGCGAATCTGTACTATTGTAATGAGCAATCAATAACAAGTTTAAGAACTTTTTAGAGAAGCAAAATAATAATAATAATAATAAATCTGAAGGCTTCCAGATTTTGTATTACGCCCAAGGCGGCGTTTTCTTAACGTTTTATGTGTTACCTTTATTTATTAAATATCATGTTCTTAAACCATAAAACTCAATTCGACAGCAATATCAGAAATATTTAAAAAGAGTATATCTTTAGAATTTCCGATACATAGTCTCGCGCGCTGGAGATAATTTTTTTTCGTACAGCTTTGCTGTTGCTTGCTTTGAAATCGTTGAGTTTGTTAATCAAAAAGTTTTACAAAATAACAAATAGATAATAAAACAAATTCCAAATTTGGGCTTCCAGATGCCCATATTCGAGTGAAGGACTACGTTATTAAAAATTTGATGTCTCTAGGTACCGTTGTTTTTTTCACAATGCGAGAAACATACATTTATACAGATTCTTCATTATTTAGTTTCTCTAAATGTAACGCAGGACTCATATTTGGGGGCAGAGATTTGAAAAGCGATTCAGACTCTCATAATGTTTTTTTTAAATAATATAAAAGTCAGTTATACTAAAAATTTTTATAGTGAAATTTTTTATATAGTTTATATTATTTAGTTACACTAAAATTTTTTTATAGTGAACCAACGCAAAATGCCAAAACAAACTAATAGCCCTTTTGGGCAAATTACCCTTTTGGGCTAACAATTGTCTAAATTTCAAATGAAATTAGGAGATTTAGAGTTTTCAGTTCTTTATATTAAAAAAATATTAAGGCAATTCAAATCTAGGTGTGAATTCTCAATCCAGAATAAAGCTAAAAACCGCAGTTTGTTATTTCAGATTTATTGCATATACAATAGTTTAGCTAATAAATATTTTACTGCATTTAAGATTTTAAAAGCAATATGTTTGAAAATAAGATATCTGTATGAAAGAAAACTTTTAAGTTTTGTAGTTCTGAAATCTATTCATGAAATGTTGATGAGTTGAACACTTGCTGGTCATTTACCGTACCGCACTCCCACGGTCAGTCAGAGAAAAGCTATTCATTTGCAACGTTCTTGACGGCTCGCAGCTACTAATGTTTATGGAGCAATCTATGTCAATTAGGCGGAATCTTTGATCCAAAATTCTGGGAGGGAAGACAACTAGCAAAAGAAGTTGCTAGCATTTTTCGAAAGTTCAGTGTTATTTTCGCAACATTTTAGGGAGACTTGGGTCAAAAGTTAGCGACAGTTTTAAAGGTATTTGCAGAATATAACTCGACAGGCTAAGGGTTAAAGGGTTGAATAAGGTAACCAAAAAGGACATCTATCCGTTGCCTCGCATCGATGATGCTTTGGACTGCCTGGCTGGTGTAAAAATTTTTTCTATGATGGATCTGAAGCCAGGCTACTAGCAAATAGAGTTTGATGATAAAGACAGAGAAAAGACAGCTTTTGTGACTCCAGATGGTCTCTATGAATTTAAAGGTTATGTAATGCCCCAGCCACCTTCGAACGGATGATGGACACGGTACTAAGAGGACTCAAATGGAATATTTGCCTTTGCTACCTCGACTACATAATCGTGTATGAACCTAATTTCAAAGAGCACCAAAAGCGTTTGAGGGAAATACTGAAATGTATCCAAGGAGCAGGACTGACGCTAAATTCCAACAAATGTTCATTTGGCAAAAAGAAGCTGACTATAGTGGGACACTTAGTCGTTCAACATAGGATACATCCCGATCCACAAAAGGTAGAGGCTGTAACAAAGTTTCCTGTTCCGTAAAATATCGCTGATGTCCGAAGTTTTCTGGGTTTGTGCTCCTACTACCGACGATTTATTAAAACTTTTGCAGATATCGCAAAGCCCCTGCATGACTTGTTGAAGAAAGATGCAAAATTTTCTTGGAACGAGTTACAGATTAAATCTTTCACAACGCTCAGAAGGTTGCTGACCAGTGGCACTGTTTTGAGACATTTTGTTCCATAAGCAGAAACGAGGATACATTTTGACGCTAGAGGCTATGGCATCGGTGCAGTACTGGTTCAGATTCAGGATGGCAAAGAAAGACCAATATGCATCCAAGTCCCTTACTGCAGCTGAAAAGAACTATTCCACGACTGAAAAAGAATGCCTTGTCGTCGTCTGGGCAATCAGTAAATTCACGCCATAGCTCTACTGAAAACCCTTCACGGTAGTCACGGATCACCACTCTTTATGTTGGCTGGCCAATGTTAAGGATCCATCCGGAAGACTTGTACGGTGAATTATCAGGATGCAGGAATACGACATAAATATCGCCTACAAGAGCGGTCGCAAACACTCCGATGCAGATTCATTATCAAGGAAAGCCCTTTATAGAACCAATAATTGAAAACAACGAAGACCTCCCTTTCTTTGCAGCCATCGTAAATTACGGAAAAGAGCAGCAGAAGGACAAACAATTAAAATGCATTGTTACAACTCTCAAGAGAAGTGACGCATATCAAAATTATCAAATAAGAAATCATATACAGTACAAAAGAAGCTATGATCCTATGGGACAGCAATAGCTCTTGGTAGTACCAAAGCTACTTCATAGCGAGGTTCTAAGAAATCTTCACGATGCTCCTACCGCTGATCATCTCGGATTTGCCAAAACGTACGACCGAATAAGGAGGAAGTACTATTGGCCAGGGCTATATGGAAAGACACGGCGGTATGTATACACACTACCGAGTCACACTACCGAGAATGCCAAAGACGGAAATCGCCGCCGCAACTTCCACCAGGACAGCTTCATCCGATAAAACCCCTGAGACACCGTTTACCAAAATTGGAATAGATTTACTTGGACGCTTTCCTATCACTCGAAATTCGAACCGGTGGATTATAGTTTGCACAGATTACCTTATCAGATTTACAGTCACAAAGGCAATACCGACAGCTGAGGGCACCGAAACTGCCAATTTTATAGTAGAAGAAATTGTACTGAAGCATGGTGCCCCCAAAGAGATGATTCGCAAGTTCCTATCCACCGTTGTTAAAGAAGTCACTCAACTATGCAAGATATCTCATCTTCTGACACCTGCATATAACCCTCAGACCAATGGCTTAACTGAAAGATTCAATAAGACACTGGCAGACATGCTGTCCATGTACGTAGACGTTGAACAGAAAAATTGGGATACTGTTCTACCATTTGTAACCTATGCCTATAATTCAGCCAAACAAGACACAACGGGATTCAGCCCATTCTTTCTCATTTATGGTAGAGATATCCAGATTCCTCTCGACGTAATTTTTCCATACAGTATCGAAGATTCCGATAACAATTATGCGCAACATCTGATCTTTAGAGCTGAAGAAGCTAGACAGTTTGCAAAACTCAATATTCTTAAAGCGCAAACCACAGACAAACGCCGATACTACGAGAGGCACCGACCTGTCAGCTACAACACTGGAGAGTTAGTCTGGTTCTTCACTCCAGTACGAAAGGTTGGATTACCTGAAAAGCTCCTAAAACGTTACTTTGGACCGTATCGAATAACACGACAGCTCTCTAACGTGACGCACGAAGTAGAAATTATAGAACAAAATAGGAAACGACGGAATTCAAAAGACATCGTTCACGTATTGAGAATGAAGCCCTATCGTGATCCAAAAGTACAACTGGACGACGAAAGAAAGCCTAATATTTTCAGGAGATCTGTTACAAGAAGACAGATCAGATCGCAGCGGGACGCTGCTTCTTCCTAAGAAAGGGGAAAAGTAGCGAAAATTGCTCCTTTTGCTTGTGCTCCTCTAAGCTTAGCGGAGAAGACGCAGGACTCGAGAGCCGAAGTTCCTAGATTCGAAACATATTAAAGGCAAGATGCCTAATTATCGGTTTTTATGTAAACTTCCTTCTGATTAACCTGTTTTACTAATGTTCCAGCAGGCTCCTCAGCTGTAGTATAGAAGTAGTTCTTCATTCAGTTCGAATTAATAAAGTCTTGAGTACTTACCTGTTTATTTGTACGATCCCTTCATCTACGCGACAATATAAGGGTACAATTAATTCCATTTAAACATAAAAGAAAGCAATTAATATCCAAATATTAATTCTCCTGCGAAAAAAAATATTTTTTCAAAACAAGACTTTTAGATCCTTAGCCATAACGGCGAAAGAGGCGTTATCATTTTGTCTTATCTAATATTAATTCATATTTGTCCTTAGGTTACATTCCATATCAGAAGAGCTTCTCAAATTTCTGTCAATATCACCTAGAGCTCTCAGGTGATCGAAGCTGATTTCGTTAAAGCCACGTCCTTGCACTGAGCGGCAGTGCGACTCTTAACGCATTAACACTAACGCAACCGTACATCAGGAGCTGTCGAAAAACATAACTAGGAACTAAGCAGTTAAACAAGTAGTTGAATAAACTTAATATATAGACACTCTGCTAGCATGCAAGGTCGTACTCGAACTCCATATCTACCTCTACAAGATCAACACAAAGTTCTGCGACAAAAGAAATTCATCCGGCTATATGGGAAGAACCTAGCAAGACACGGTAAAGGAAACGAACTGCATATCTTTTTTTTATTTTTAGCTTATTTGCACAATGTCCTTAGCTATGTGTACGGCCTTGTTACCTAGGTCTTCCAAACAGGGACGAGCAGTTACCCCTTTTTCCCCCTTCATCCATCCCAACGCAGCAAAAAAGTCAAAAGTCTAAGTTCAAAAGCTTTCAGACAAAAATCTACAGTTCCTGGGCATATTTAGTTCTTCACAGCATAGGATTTACAGCACAAGAGTCTCCACCAAAGTTTCCAGTGCAAATTCTGAAAGTATTTTTAGGTCATCAACTCACTGGAAACAAGCACAAAGTGAACGAGTTCACAAAATCCTTTTCCAGAACCACAAAAAATAGCAGGATACCCAAATCTCCGAATTTCGCACCCCTTTAAACACGACTATTACCATTTTTCCGCCAAATCAGCCAAAATAACCCTTGCGCAAGCGCGTACAATAAACCGGAAAGCTAAAACTAGACTCATCCAACGACAACACTCGTTGACCTTACCACGTAACCTAACAGTAACACTTGACGTTTAGTCAAGGGGACCACGTATTCAATCAGGGGACCAAGGAAGATAAGACAATAGGAAATGTACTCGAAAATTCGAAGACTCCGAGAAACGAAATGGCGCAGGAAATTGCTAAGCTTTCCCGATTTCTTTTACATACAAAAATATTTTCTTTTTTCGACTATTTTTCAATTAAAAATTAACAAAAAATACCATTGAAGTACTTGTTCTCAAATAAGAATTTAGCGGAATAAAACCCCTATTAAATTCAACTAATAAATAAACAAAATTACACTAGAATAACTCTAGTTTCCGAATAATTACAAGTAAGATGCTTAATTCTTTAGTCAGTAAATTTTCGACTTTCACTACATAACACTTCTCACACCGTTGTTTTTAAAACATCCTTCTTCAATATGTTTCCTACAGATAAATGAACATTCATTTTGGGGAAGGCTGGATAAAATGTTGTCTTTTGAAAGCAACAATCCATTTCTTCAGTACTTCAGGTTTAGCAACTAGAAACCTGAAATATTTATTTTAAAAGGTACATATACTATTACTTAAAGACACTTTACGTATATAAAATTAAGACGAGAATGAACCTACAGATCATAGCCCCACAAACATGATTCATACTTATAAAACTGGCACTAAATTGCATAAAGCTATTATGATCACTTGATATATAAACAAATCAATAACTGACACTTAACTTATATAAAATTATACATAAATCAGCATTATTCTGATTCATATACTTACGTAAGTATATGAAACAGAACCAAAGGCTGGAAACGGAAACTACAGGCCAGAAAATGATTCCGCGGGAACCTTCTTCTGAATATCTAGTAATCTTCTAATATTCCTAACTTTAAACGCATATCATATTGAGATTCTAATTAATTTAGCAAAACTACTTCGAATGCTTAACATACTTTAACAACAGCTTTATTTTCCCTTCCACAAAAATTATACTTGTAGCTGGGGCAAGGAATAAATGTCAAATATTATCCACAAGTTTGCACATATCAATACTGGTAAAAAATCTAATGCTGCCAGCTAGTAACACTATATAAAAAGAAATAAAATTTATAAAACAGATGAACTTTATCATAAACTATGTATAAGCCGTGCTTCATATGTAATCTTTGTTATTTCTAGGGCCGGCATCAGATCGACAAGCTACCCTCAACAGCGCATCGAAATGCGCACATTTCCCAGAATTTTTATTTTCAGGACATCTGATTGGTTGACTTATGCGGAACCCATTTCTTTGGAGATATCGTACTAGGGACATCGCTTCAAAAGAAACATTTTCAGTTCAGTTTCAAAACCCCCGCGTAGCTAGGAAGGTCACAGTTTTCAGCGAAACACGATTTAGCTAGGAATCCGCCAATGGTAGGTGACGGACAAGCTCGTTTCTTGGAAAAATTCCTTCCGACCTCGCGCCTCGTTACGTGTCATATCCCCTTCAATCATTAAAATGTAGATCTTTTTTATGGACAAGAATAGGTAAACCTTTTACAACGAAATCATATTATATTTTTAACATCAAGAAACTATTTTGTGTCTGGTTAACACTTAAGGACGCATAGCTTTTCACAATAAAATCGAATTATACTACTGACAATTTATCAAAATAAGTGTTCCTAATCGTGGAGAAATTGTGTCTGGCTAAAACTCAAGTACCTGTAAGAGTTATGATAATACTGTTATAATTATTGTATATAATATGTATGTATAAAATATTTATATGTATAATATGTATATATAATATATATATATATATATATAATATATATAACATGTGTTTGTATATTATATGCATATGCACTCTATAACCAAAAAAATCGGCGCGCCAAGAAGGCATCATCCCATTTGAAATTTCGTACGAATAAATGTTTTGCCCAAATATGCAAATGATTAAAATTTGGTGTCCAATGATTGATTAGGGCGATCTCCAGCGCATCAGAACTGCGCATCCAGCAGATGTATATAAGGAGCTGTTCATGAACTGTTGTTAATTATTTCTGTTGCATTACGATTTAGGATGCCTTTCAACGACTGAAAGAAATGCCTCGCCGCACGATTCGAGTTCATTACGAGCAACTGCCAGAGTTTGAAAGAGATCGTATTATTGGATTGAAAGAGGCAGGCTGGGCAAACCGGAGAATTGCTCGTCATATGAGTCGAAGCGATGCAGCGATTAGAAGATACTGGCAAGAATGGGTGGACGATGGCAGATTTCAGCGTCATGATGGTAGCCGTCGAGCTAGGGCCACAACAGATCGGGAGGACAGCGTGATTGTCAGATCAGCTGTCACAGCGCCTGATTCATCGCTATCAACCATCAAACGTGCGACTCGCTGACGAGTGTCCACCATGACCAATCACAGACAGCTGATAGAGTGAAATCTACGCCCCCCGCTATTCACGCATGCACACTTGCGAGGCAGATTACAGCGGCGCTTGCTCGATCAGGTTGGAATGATGCTGACTAGGGACTTATAGTCTTTAGCGACGAATCCCGCTTCCAATTGTGTCGTGACGATCATCAAAGACGTGCCTGGAGATGCCCAGAGCAGCGTGCCGATCCTGCTTTCACTATTGCACACCACACAGGCCCTCAACCAAGAGTTATGATCTGGGGTGTCATTTCCCTTGATAGACGGACCCCTTTGGTCGCCATTAGAGACACACTTACAGCACAGCGGTACGTCGACGTCATTCTGAGACCAGTTTTGCTACCATTTCTTTTGCAGTACCCTGCACTTATTTTCCAGCAACATAATACCAGACCACATACGGCACGTGCTGCTATGAGCTATCTTACAACTTGTCAAACACTTTCTTGGCCAGCCAGATCGCCAGATCTCTCTCACATCAAGTATGTCCAGTATATGATGGAAGACGACTGCATCTACCAGGGAATGTTGATGACCTAGCCCAACAATTGGAGCAAATTCGGCAAGAAATACCGTAGGAGACCATCCGGAAGCTTTATCAGTCTATGCCACGCCGTGTGGCAGCTTGCATCTAAGCTATAGGTGGGTTAACACCTTACTGAACTCGTTATCTTGTAACTATGTAACTCTTAAATAAATCATTCAATTGTTCTGAAATTTTAATCATTTTCTATTCTGTACATAATTTTCCTATCCACCAATTTTGTCTCCATCGGACAACTCTTTCTTTTTGGTGCCTCGAATTTTTTGTTATAGAGTGTATATAAGTATATATACCCTACCTACATTGAAAATGCAACAAAAAAGAAAGAGTGGCCCGAAAATTATGCAAATTTCAGAGTAGACCCACGTCACCGAGTTATGCGAATGATGTGAAATGCGCAGCTCTCCAGCGCACGTTGAAGAAGATATAAGAGAAGGATTATGCAGAATGTTCAGTTTTCGTGCCGTTATTTCTGCTAGGGAAATCATACTAGAAAATTTTTTCTTGTCTCAGAGGAATCCTGTAATAGCAAAGAATGCCAGGCCTTCGTCAACGGAGGTAGTTTCAGCAGACAGACAATTTTACGAGGGGCATGGTAATAGGACTAAGAAGGGCAGATTGGTCTATATAGCAATCTCAGTTGACACGCACCTAGACGCGTCCACAGTGCACCGACTGTGGCGACGATGGTTGGAACAAGGAAATGTGGAAAGTTCGAGGGGTGCCAATGCAGCAAGAGTGATGTCAGCACGCGTAGATCGAAGCATCCACCTACAAGGGGTGGCTCACCCGCGAGCCACTTCTACCTCCAAACTGCAGCATCTTCAAGTCATACTGGATATTCCCATCTCGATCAGAACCATTTGCCGTCGATTGGTGGTTAGTGGCCTGCAGTCGTGGAGTCCGTTAAGAAGACTTCCATTGGCCTCACAACATAGACACCAAAGTCTGCAATTTAACCGGGCTCAAGCGATGTGGAGGACGGAATGGAGCAGGGTCTTGTTCTCAGATGATTCACGCTTCTGGTTCTTCAGTGATAGTCGCCGCTTACGAGTGTGACGTCGTTATGGAGAGAGGTCCAATCCAGCAGCAATTGTGGAACGCGCTGCCGCTCGACAATGCGCATGGTTTGAGGCGCAATTGCGTATGATTCCAGGTCACCTCTAGTTCGTATTCAGGGAGCTATGACTACCCAATGATACGTGGATGATGTGCTGCGGACGGTGATACTCCCCTACCTTCAGGGAATACCCAGTGTCTTTTATTAGAAGGATAACGCCCAAACACATACTGCTTGCATCAGCCAACGTGCTCTGCAAGATGTACAGATGATTCCCTGGCCACCGTTCTCTCCTGATCTCTCATCAATCAAACACATTTGGGATGTGATTGGATGCCATTTACAGACACTGCCATTGCCGCGTTCAGAAGACGAACTGTGGCAAATGGTTGACAGGAAATGGAAAGCCATTCCTCAGAACATCATCCGTAGTTTCATTGATTGTGTCAATGGACAGGTTTCTAATGACAGCTTTTATTTTTTTATCTCCTGGTAGGAAAAAACAGTTGAATTTAATGCTCATATTAAGTAGTAATTTAATTATCCTTCTGTATGATGTCGCAGAGTTGGTAATGATTTTGAAGCCGCCACGGATGTTTTGGCCATAAAAGTCCTGAATTCCTTCTTGTTGTATGACTTTTTTAATCTGTTTTCAAGGTTCCATATTTGATAATGATAGGTGATATTTTGTCAAGTTTCTTTTTCATATCGTTATTAGGAATTGCTGAAGTATTAACAGTATCCTCCTTCAATTCGTCATCATTAGTAGTGTCCATTTGGTAAAATCCTGAGCTGCGTTTAATTCTAAAGTTATTACTTGTCTTTTTATTGCCATTATTAGACTTATTCACAAGCTCGTTTCCATTTTTATTAGCCGAATCCAGTTTTGAAATTCGATTTCTCACAGTTTGATGGCCTTTTCGTAATTTAGGAAATTATCCATCATCGGAGCTTGTATCTTCATCCAAAGGTTTCTCAGGCGAAAAAGTAAATGTGTTTTTCGTCGATACTTTGAAAAGGTTTTTCGAACCTCTGTCATGTTTAACAGATAGTTTAGTAGCATATTGAACTTTGCGTACTGTTTCCGTAGTTTCACAAGTCTACACAGAAACTTCACGAGACGTTGACGACGCAATATCATTTGAACAACGATTTACACAATTATTAGAAGTACCATTAAATATATTCATGAATGCTTTAAGAATGCTGAGTTGATGTGCTTGTGTGTCATTTAATATGCCCTTCAGTGAACCAAGTTTACTCCAGCCAATTGTAAGTATCCTCAATACATGTTCGGAGTTGATCCATGATCCAAGTGGAAGTTTAACCAGATCCAACCAAAAGGGAAAATAAATCAAAGCCCCACGTAGGGCCGCACACGAAGGTATTCCAGTCTGCGGATGGGTAGATTAGGTTCCACAAGGACCCCTGACTCACACTCGACGCGTGACGTTGGGGATAACTATCTCGAATAGAGACCAAGAAACAAGAAAAGCCAGGGAAATCACCGCAAGGAGTAAAAATCAAAGTCCTAGCAGGTAATTGTAGAGGTAGTTTTTTCATACAAAGAGGGGAGCAGCAGTCGGCACAAGAGCAGAAAGCCAATGACAAAATAGAAAAAAGCAGAAGTGGTTCTCTGGATAGAGATGAGCAGATACAACGCTGGCAGAAATGAGAAGGCAGACGATAATTCATCCGAACGCCGGAGTCGCGGACGATACGACGTGTGTTTAGACAATGCGTAACCGCTTTATACGCTTTAACATCAGCCGCGGGGAAGCCCATTGTTATAGATGGAGGGTAGTTATAATATAATGGCTCTTCGGTGTATATTTGCTGCAGCCGCATATGAAAATAGTTTACTAAATTAGTGAATTGTATTGCTGTTAAAAATTTTGAATAAAGTTAAGAAAATCATATGGAATAGAAACACTGTAGTGACAAATCCACATCAATATATCGCCAAACACATGATCAATGATTGTGAATTTATTGCTCAAGTATACACAACAATAACCTAGAAACCTTTTTAGCTGTCGTAAAAATAGCTTCTATTCACATTGTAGAGTCATTATGTTAATTAGAAGCAGGAGATGTGAAAAATGAGCAATGCCCACGCCGGAACTCGAACCACGGACCTCTCGAATGCGCGTCGAGCTTGTTGACCAGTACACCACGAAGGAATGCGAAGAAGGCGGGAGACCTTATATACTTCGCCTTTTAAAGGGCGACTGGGGATTAGGGGATCCAGTCGCCGAATCCCGGTGGTCGAGGATCATCACCCACTACCTTTTTTTTGTTCGGGCGCCACTTGTAGAATTATTAGGTTATTTTTGAAGCAAGAAAATGTGAAAAATGAGCAACGCCCTCGCCGAGACTTAAACCACGGACCTCTCGAATACGCGGCGAGCGTGCTCACCACTACACTACGAAGGCATGCGAAGAAGAGAGAAATACCTTATAGCATATAAGTTTAAAAGCTTACATTTAAACAGTATATATTATTAAGTTCTATTTTAAAAGTGTATATCATTAAGTTCTTTCATCGCTTTAACATTTGATTACTATTAAATATATTTCTCTTCATAGATAATAATTTAGCACTTATATTTCTCTCTAATAATTAAAAAAAATTTTGTGGCTCATGACGTCATATGTTCTTAAATACACTTGTGTGCAAAATTAAGAGAATTAGCGAATTATGTCTATTTTTATGAAAAATATTGAACCAAAAGTGCTAAATACACCTCCTGAAAATCATGCAAATATTCAGAATCGAATACGTAAGCGTGCACGTGCGTGTCTTCAGAGCTTTGATTGTGGAGAGAATGTAAGCGCACAAGAGGTGTTTGCGATTTGTGTGCTTGTATTCCTTCACGACGATCGTCGCGTCTCTCACAAAAATTGAGTAAATTTTATAAGGTATCATGTAAAATGAGTAGCCATGAACGTATGGGTGACAGAATGAGATGGAGAATTGTTGGTAGCCTTGAAGAAGGCCGGTCACAAGCGCAGGTGGCTACAGAGCTCAGTGTAACGCCCTGTGTAGTCTGCAGTTTGTGGAAACAGTCTCAGGATACTGGATCCATACCGAGAAGATCTGGACGAGGTCGACCCAGATCCATAGCAACCAGTGAGTATCGTTATAGGGCACTTTCGGTACGGCAACATAGGAGCGCTACATGTGAGCTGTACGAAGCCACTGGAACCCGAGTTTTACGGTCTACAGTTGACTGAAGGCTTCATGACTGAAGGCTATGGGCTTTATGCAAGAAGACCTACTGTTTGCGTCCCACTCATGTAGCACACAAGACAGCGTGTTTAGCATGATGCAGATAATACGCGCCTTGGACTAGACTCTAGTGCAGCACCGTGCTTTTTACAGATGAGTCGAGATTCCATGTGGACACTGATTCTTGGCTTACCTCGATCTGAAGAAAGCGTGGAACACAATACTATCTACCCCTCATCAGGTAAAAGAGCATTACAGTGGTGGAGGAGTGAAGGTTTGAACAGGCATTAGGTTGGACGGCCGCACACCCCTGCATGTGTTTGATGAAAGCTTCCTGACTGCTATGAGTTACAAAGAGGAGACCTTAGAGCCCTATGATCGAATTTTCAGGGGCGCATTTGCTAATGGGTTCCTGTTAATGGGTCACAACGTTAATCCACACAGAGCTCAGCTGGTCGACAATTACCTGGAAAGTGAGGATATTCGCCGCATGGATTGGTCAGTCAGATCTCCTGACCTGAACCATGTACAGCATGTTTGGGACGCTCTTAGTAGGTACAATTTCATCTCGCTATCTCCGTGCAAAGACAAAAACGGAGTTGAAAACAGCCTTGCTGCAGGAATGGGATCGACTACCACTGGGTCTCCTCAAAACCTCTTATCCAGTACGCTGCCACGCTGCGCGACCTGTATGGCTGTGAGAGGGGACCATGCTCCATATTCGACTCATTTTCGGTTCAATATCACAACGTGGATTTTGGACAACCTTACACTATAAGCCTTATTGATAATCATGAGTATGTAAAATGACTTTTGTATAGTATAACTCTTTCTCTGTTATAAGCGTATTATTCACAACAGATTTAACTAACATCTGGCCATTAGTATTTAAGAAATTCGTCATAACTTGCCAATTCTCTTAATTTTGCTCACGAGTGTATACACATTCGTATATACGTTACTGTGAAAGACCTAGAGCTGGAGAATGTTGACATTTTCCGGTGAATGTCAACATTCACATAGTCGCTTGGTGTATGTCCGAAATATTAGCTAAATATCCTTATTTCTCATTTACACCGGCAAATGCCGACATTCACCATCAACAAAAATATTTTTGTTACTTTTTTTAAATCATACTTTATTATTAAAACTTTTGACATATGTCAAAATAGGGAAAAGCTTAAGTAACAACACATGTGAATAAGCTGTTTAACTGAAATTGAACAGTGTATTCTTAATGAGAAAAGAAAATAACACCAATAATAAACTTACTTAATTATGTGATTGACGTTAAACAAATTTATTTGCAACGACGTAAATTGCTATGACACTTTGAATTGCACAAGAGTCCCTGCTTTTACAATGCCTTCTTTGTTTGCTTCTCTGCTTCATGTTTCGACCTCCACCAGAGTATATCTGTGCTTGTCGACCTACACTGGTAATGGTCCGAATATATAAGAATGTAACCAAATACTCTGTCTTTTACTGATGTATTTGGTACGTGCTGACATTTACCGGAGGATGTCGTCATTCTCTAATTTCGGTCTTTCACGGTAACATATACACAAGTAAATTTGTACTGGTTGTAAACATATGTTGATAATTCGCAAAATGTTAAGCAAAAGAGGCTGTAAATCTACATTCGAATGTCAGGAATGAATGCGAATTGCTTTATCCATCAAACTGAGCGTTAATCTTATTCCCTACATAACTGTATCATCAATATCTTGAATTTACTTCCAGAATAACCAAGCGTTGTTTTCAAATAACGGAAGAGAAAAAAATATTACAGACTTAGCAGTTATTTATTCATCTGTGCCTTTGGCATATGATAAAAGACAAACATGTGATAATTATTTACGCTTCCAGAACTTTATTGCAGCATCCACGGCCTTTGTTTTTCCTTATTTCATTTTTTAGTCAACAATCTTTGATGACTCTGTATACCTGAATAAGATTTCTTAAGAAGACACTTACACAAAATAATCATGAGTACTTATTTTCCTCCTATAACTCTTTATTGAAAACTTAATACTCAACTCGGTACTCACACACACAGCGGCTCTCCGCCCAAAGGGCTCACACCGTCTCTATTGCCGCTCTCCGCTCAGGGGCGCTGCTGCTAGTTGAGCATGCGCAAACATGTCCCCCGGCATTGAAATGTTTATGAAACATTCAATCACTAAATTATATCAGAAATTTCATAGTAGTTTACGAACTATAACACTAAAAATTCAATAACGTAACTATGTAAACATAGCACTTTAACCATAATACACTGGTGTGCAAAAATGAAGGACGAGACGGTTTTTTCAATATAACTTTGTACAAAAGCTTTCCAAATCAACACATTTAATACCGTAAGATCTCCAATACGTAAGGACATGAGTAATGTAAGCAACACTTACTAAAAGAGAAATCAGAGGGATAAAAAGAAGCTTTATTGAAAAAGTAGCATGGAGCGCAATGCGACTGAAGGCCGAAACATCCCTGTGATGGGTGTCCAGCAAGAAATATCCGGTCTTTAATAGGGGATATGAGCTCTCCTGACTGCTAGGCAGGTTTTACATCATTTGTGCATGCTGGATATGTGGTTGTTAATGAGCTGTTGAGACACTGCTGCTCGTTCCTCTTCTAGCACCAATCGCAGTTTCGGAATCGTTACTGGCGATAAGTTACGTGCTGCCACGGGTCTCCCTAGTAAGTTCCGTACATGCTTGACGGGATTTAGATCCAGAGACCTTGCCGACCAATCCATGTGTTCAATATCTTCACTCTCCAACAGCTCTTCGACAGTAACTGTGCGATGAGGTGGAGCGTTGTCGTCCATGAAGAGGAACTGAGGACCCATAGCCCTTGTGAAAAGACGCATGTAAGGAAGAAGAACCTCGTTACAATAGCAGTCCCAGGTGACGAACCTCCTTGGGAGATATGAAGGTCGGTCCGGCTACCAAGCATTATGTCTGCTCGAACGAGAACTCCGCGACCTCCAAAACAGTCCCTTTTGATGATGTTGAAGGGGTTATTGCGTGTTCCCCGCTCTGTCCAGATGTGTATGTGTCTAGAATCGCAACTCAGACTAAATCTGCTCTCATCTGTAAAGAGTACTCGTCCCCATTCATTGTCTCTCCAATTCCGGTGTTCCCGGCACCACAGAGAACGCCTTCTCCGATGGGCAGGCGTTAGAGGTACACACCGTACAGGGCGTCGTGCAAACAGACCACCACCGTGCAGTCTTCTGGCCACGGTAAAACGCGATATCGGTCGTCCAGTCGCCTGTGTCGTGTGTCTAGCGATTTCTCCCGCTGTCTGCCGCCTGTTTCTTCTGGCCTGTAAGGCAATATACCGGTCATCTGCGGTTCCTCGTGGACGACCACTACTAAACACCCGGATAGCTATTCCTGTAGTTTGAAATTGTCTCCAAAGTCGTGAAACGATGCTGTGAGCAATTTCGAACTCTGCAGCCACACTTGTCACACTGCGGCCTTCCTCCAACTTCCCAATGATTCGACCTCGGGTAAAAGCATCCAGATGTCGTCTAACAGATTGATTATTCGCCATTTCTCGCTGAGGCAGCAACTCGGTGTGATTTTAACTGCTATACGGCGTGCAATCTCTTTGCCAGAAATACTGATCTTACACCGACAACATGCTTTATACTACTCAGACACTCCCCCATTACATCTACCTTCATATCTGCGCATGTGCTACCGTACATCACCTTTCGTAATCTCCTGATTGGTCTTTCTGTCCGCTCTGCCTCTTCGTTCAGCTGATATGCTAATTTTTCGACTTCGTCCTTAATTTTTGCACACCAGTTTATATTACAAGCTTATTGTCATACTAATTCCATTATTGTACTGGCCTGGATAGGATCTCATGCAAGGCGATGGGAAACCTTTGTCGCCAATAGAGTAGCAAAAGTCCAGACTTTGTCTTACCCTGTCCAGTGGCATCATGTGAGTGGAAATGCTAATCCTGCTGATCTTGCAACTCTTGGTGTGTCATCATCAGCACTGGTTACTTCATTGTGGCTACATGGTCCAGATTTGTTGTATGATTTTTTTCCTTTCCAGCTAGCATCATCTACACCACCACTGAATGATTCTGTACCCAAGTAAAGTCAACAACTGCTTCCAGTCACTTGATACACGCTTATGATTTATTTTATAAATATTCTTGTCTCACTAAACTTAAGCGTATTATAGCATTATATCTGAGGTTTGTAAATAACTGTATAAATGAATAGGTAAATGGATTTTTAAAAACTAGTGAATTAACTAAACCTATGCATGTGTTAATTAAATTAATGCAATATGCTGAATTTAAGAACGAAATCAACACTCTAAGCAGAAATCAATCCTTATCTTGTACAAGCAAAATTTTATCTTTAAATCCATTTTTAGGTAATTCAGGTATTCTCAGGGTGGGCGGTCGCTTGCGACATGCAAACCATACATATGGCATTAGGCATCCCATTTTGCTGCCAAAGAAGCACATTTTGATTCATCTCATTGTTAGACATTACCATGAAATACTTTTGCATGCAGGTCCACAACTCATACAATCTTGTATTCAAGAACAATATTAGATCATAAGTGCTAGAGCTGTTAGCAGAGATTTAGTTAGGAAATGTATAAAGTGTTGCAGAATTGGAGCATCTGCCACTAATGAATTAATGAGCGATTTGCAATCTAGTCGCGTTTTCCCGTGCTCCTGCGTTTTGCGCTGTGAAGTGGGTTACGCACGTCCTTTTCAAATTAAAGCAAATAAGTGGCGAGGTTTTAGGTCATTCAAAGCATATATATCTTTGTTTGTTTGGTTTACGACAAGAGCTATTCACTTAGAATTAGTAACTGATCTTTAAGCAGATGCTTTTATTGCAGCCCTTAAGAGGTTTGTTTCCCGTAGGGGCAAAAGCTGTGATGCATATAGCGATTGCGGTTCCAATTTTGTTTGAGCGAAACGCAAACTCATGGAATTTGAAAGGCTTGCTAGATCTACAACTTATAACCAAAACATTAGCAGATATTTGGTTGATAATGGCATTAAATGACATTTAAACGTTTCAGGTGCACCACATATGGGTGTACTCTGGGAAGTTGGTATAAAATCAACAAAATATCATTTAAAACGAGTAGTGGGTGAGGCGAGATTGAAATATGAAGAATGTGAAACATTTCTCACACATATAGAAGCTTGTCTTAACTCGCGACCTTTAACAAATTTATCTAATGATCCAAGTGACTTATCAGCATTGACGCCTGGTCATTTTCTTATTGGTAGATCATTAACAAGTATTCCTGAACCAAATTACATTGAAGCTAATGTTTCCCCTCTCACTAGATGGCAACATATTCAAAAAATGGTTCAACAATTTTGGAAGCGTTAGCACAAAGAATATCTGCGTCGATTACAACAAAGACCGAAATTGCTTTTGCCAACTAAAAAATTTTCAAGTTAATGATCTGTGTCTCATAAAGGATAATAACTTACCTCCACTAAATGGAAAATGGGTAAAATTCCTCAGTTATATCCTGATCCTGATAATATTTTTAGGGTTGTGACTATTGGGACTTCAGATGGCATGGTCAAAAGAAATATTACAAAATTGTGTCTATTACCAATTTGAGTTTTAATTCATATGTATTATAAATTAAGCATTATATCACGATTTTAATATTGTATTGTGTTTTTTTTAATTTGATGAATTGTAACCACTGAATGCTGAAATAGTATTTCAAGGTGGGCGGCATGTTCGCGCCTTATGTAACTTTTGAATTTGTTCTCTGCAAGAGGGCGCCTGCGAGCGCCGAACTATATCTATTGCACCTACTTGTTCTCACGGCCAATAAACGCAGTAACGGACTTCTGTGTCTTCTTTCCATCCACCTTTACAAGTAGTTCAGATAACGAAGTATCTTTAACCTGTTCCTCAACCATCGTGGAAAAGTTGGTTGAATAGATAATCAGTTTCAATGGCACGGGTTTTGTGACGCCTCAGAGAAGGTGGATCTTATTTATCCCGAATAAAGTTTCAGCCACAAAATCATCGGATCCAATAGTATGTCTGTTATCCTTACTGAATTGTCATACGCAGTCGAGGTGTCTGAGTTGCCGATGGGAACCTGAATCAGACATTTTTAAAAAGCGAATGTTAAAGGTTCGAGTATATTGTAAAATGCTTGCCCTGCAAACTATGCCGAAAGCGTTTTACAGCCGAATAGATTCCTAAAACCTCTTTGTCAAAGGGGCTGTATTTTTGCTCGGTAACGCTTAGTTTACGCGAAACAAATGCTAGAGGTTTCAAGGTCTTACTTTTTAATATATCATTTAATACAGAGCCGATAACAATGTTAAAAGCATCGGCCGTCAGAGACATTTGTTGATAAGGAAATTGGTAAGCTAGAGTTGCTGAATTCATAAGGTCATGTCTACATGCTTCAAATGCTTGTATTAAAGTACCGTCCCAAGAAACCAGCCGTTTATCATTATTTTGGAGTCTTTTAGCAGTTCACGCAAGGGAGTTTGGTTTTTCGGTAGCATTTGTGATGAAACGACGTTAAAAATTAAGTAAAAACATTGCAATTCTGTAATAGTTTCAGGTTTTGCAAAATCGTCTATTGCTTGATTTTTTCCGAGAAGCGGTTTTATCCCAGAAGGTTTTATAAGGCATCATAGAAAGGCTACAGAGGATTTTACTAGAATATATTTAGCCGCGTTTAGTTTCAATCCATGCTGTCTGAGGCGATCTAATACTTGCCTAAAATGACTTTCTTGCTCCTTCTCATTTGAAGATGCCATTAGAATATCATCCAAATAGGGTATACAAAAAACTAGGCCACCCAACACCTGATGTACGTACCTCTGACAGGTCTGCCACGCTTTGCAAAGGCCAAATGGTGTAAACAGAAATTCAAATAAACAAAATGGGGTTGGCACAGCTGTTTTTTCAATGTCGATTGGTTTAGCAGGGATTTGATGATACGCGCCAGCTAAATCTAACGTTGTAAATATTCGTTTTCCATTAAATACTTGGGTACAGTCTTTAATATGGGAAAGGGAATAACGGTTCGGAACATTGATGGCATATCAGCGACGATAATCACCAAATGGACGCCATGCGCCATTTGGTTTTTAAATATATGAAGGGGACTTGTCCAGAACTATTTTACAGGCACACGATACACTGTGCGAAGAGAAATTCAAATTCTTGGCAAGCAGCAATGAGGAGCTCGGGCGATAGCTGAGGCAGCTTAGAAAATATTACAGACCATTGGTTTCAGTGTGGTGAAAGACAGTATGATTCGGTCGCGCTTGGGTATATACACAGTCCAGTCACATTAATGTGACCACCACGTACTTTCCATGTCAGAGTTAAATAACCAATCACAGAAGGCAGGTGGCAGCACAGTGCAGTTGAGCGTATATAAAGGGTGTGTGAGGGCTTCGGAAAACATTTCAATCGTTGGCGTAATGCAGAAACGAAGCGATTTATCCGACTTCCAAAAGGGCATGATCATTGGCTTTCGGGCCAAGGGTGGAAGCATTTCCGAAACGGCTGAGTTTGTGAACTGTTCGCGTGCCGCCGTGGTAAAAGTGTACCGTGCATGGCAAAATGGGACTGTCCAAAATCAGCGACGTGGCAAATGTGGTGCACCACGGGCCATAGATGACAGAGGCGAACGACGGTTGCGGAGATGCGTTCGGGCAGATAGACGGGCTACCGTTGAGCAACTGACCACCAAAATGAACCAAGGGGCTACCAAAAGTGTCTCCCAAAGTACTATTCAGCGAACATTGCTGCGTCTGGGCCTCCGAAGCAGACGCCTGGTTCGTGCACCTATGCTGACTGCTGTTCATCGACGGCGAAGGCTAGAATTTGCACGCCAGTACAGCAGCTGGACGTCCACTGAGTGGCGACAGGTTGCGTTTTCGGATGAATCGCGTTTTATGCTCCATCGGACAGATGGACGTTGGCGTATAAGGCGTGAAACCTCTGAAAGGAACCACCCTGCAACCATTGCCGGAACGGTCCAAGCTGGAGGCGGGAGCATTATGGTCTGGGGAATGTTTTCCTGGCATTCTCTAGGTTCACTGATCATTGTGGAAGGCACAATGGATCAATACAAGTACGCATCTGTCCTTGCGGACCATGTTCACCCCTACATGCGCATTGTTTTTCCTCAGGATGATGGCATCTTCCAGCAGGACAATGCGAGGTGCCATACAGCTGCCAGTGTACGTGCGTGGTTCGAAGAGCACCAGGATGAGTTTACCGTCCTCCCCTGGCCAGCAAACTCACCTGACTTAAACCCAATCGAGCATCTGTGGGACCATCTCGATCGAGTTGTTCGCGCCATGGATCCTCAACCGCGTAATCTAGCGCAGCTGGCCACGGCATTAGAGTCGGCATGGCTCAACATCCCAGAGAACACCTTCAGGGACCTATGTGACTCTCTTCCTGCACGTCTCGCAGCAGTCCGCTCTGCGAAAGGTGGTTATTCTGGCTTTTGACAGATGGTCACATTAATGTGACTGGACTGTGTATGAAGGATTAAGGAGTTCTGAATATTCAGTCAGATTTTATCAAACTTCGAAGGACATTAAAGAACTATTAAGTTACTGCTACCCTGCAGAATACACTGTGAAGAAAGGCCCTGTAAAGACAGCACATTCTGGTCTTCAATTATACTATTATTTTTAAAATCAAGTAATAAATTAAACTTCTTTAGAAAATCAATACCCGTGATAAGATTGGTTAACTTTGGCGATTACGAAAGACTAAGTGAATTTTCGCGGTACGTTTAAATAAAGAATCAGACGTCGATTACCAAAGGCTGAGATTTTTGTTCCATTTGCAACATAAAGAACCAATCCCTCATTTACAACAGGCTGTTTGGTGCCACTAACCGGAAGGGCGGAAATGTCTGCTCCCGTGTCAATCAAAAATTTGAATTTAGATGAAATGTCGGCCAAAAGAATGCGATTTACATGGCAGTCGCAATTATGGCCTAAATGCGAAGGCCGAACTAGTTTCCCTCATGCTGAAAAGAACATGAGTATACCTTTTAGCGTTAGTGCCAAAATTTGTATGATAAAAGCATTGATTATTTTCAGACTCTTTATAGTGTACCCTGAACGACTGCGATTGCATCCTTTATGATTTTTTAAATTTACTGTCTCTCCAGTGGCTACGATGATGCACATTCGCAGCCATTTCACTCACTTGCTGAGTGTCCTGTATAATTTGCGCTTCGAGCGGTGAAATTTGAGGTGGTTGTGCACTGAATTTTGTCTGCCACAGCAACGAGCTCCGACTGTCCGTCATTTAATGTCCGTACGGTACTGCGTGTAGTAGTAGGAAGACGTGCCTTCCAGAGAAATTTGAGGACAATATTCCTCTACAATATTGCCAGCAAGATTACGCATGCGCTCACATGAACGGGATCAACGTAAATCGCAAGTTCTACGCTTTGCAGCAAAGTATATATATCTTTGATTTGTCAGTCTCTGAGTAAAGTTCAATAAGACGTTTCAATAAATTTCGTATGGCTTATTATTAGGGGAATTAACAATAATCATTTCCGAATGGGAGGACATCGGCATCAGCTGTTACCATAACATGAGTAAATTTAGTAATTTCGTAAGTAGCCTAGGAGTCGCCAAGGAAAGCTGCGCTTCTAATCTAAGAAAGCAAAGCGCTGGATTGGTTTTCCGTAAAAGTGGTGCTTAACCCCTACAAGTGCGATCTAATTTTCACTGAGACTGGTAAGCGGCGTGATGAAAAAAATATGCATCCAGAAGAAATCCAGCCATAATCACGAAACTCGGCAGGGAATGTAGTCTGGTAAGAGATATGCAAATGATTTAAATTTCAACGCTAATGAGACAACCGCAAACGCGCTATGCGCATATGACATGCGCAGCTATCAGAAATTTGCTCGTGCCGTAGGGCCATTCAAACGAATCTGTCGACTAGGATGGATAGTACTGTGACTAGAGATGCCTCTGAGAAGCAACCGGCGGCAGTACGAACAGTTGTCGGACTTTGAGAAGGGGCATATAGTAGGCCTCAGAGAAGCAGGTTGGTCGAACAGACATATTGGCCGCCACGTCGGTTAGAGCGATATAGTAGTTGCTCGGTGTTGGCGACAATAGATCCCGGAAGGGATAGTCTACCATCGCAGAGAATCAGGTCATTCCAGGAACACAAATGAGCGCGAGGATCGTGCAACCATAAGAGCGGCCAGTTCCGCCCCAACAACGTCGCTTGCATCGGTTCGACGCCATTTACCACCTTCCAGGCATCCGGTGGTATCAAGGGAAAGACAACATCACTGACTCCACATCACAGGCAGTGTCTAATGGATTTTTGACAAACTCAAGCAAGTTGGAGTGTGACCGACTGCAGGCGTGTGATCTTCAGCGGTTAATCCCGATTCAGTGTCGGTGCTGATGACCAACGCACACGCGTCTGGAAGTGGCTAAGCCTGCGGTCCGATCCTGCATTTTTTGTCGAGCGGCATACTGCGATTACACAAGCTGTGAAAGTGTGGGAAGCTATTTGTTGGGAGAGATTATTTTCTCTAGTCGTCCTTCAAGGTACTATGACGGCTCGCAGTTACGTGGACAACATTTTAACGCTGGTTGTACTACTTATCCTATCAAGTCTCCCGCGTGCCATTTATATGCAAGACAACGCTTGTCCGCATACAGCGCGGTTCTCCCAAAAATGTCTTCAAGGATATGACGTACTCATGTGGCCTGCCACTGCTCCTCACCAATAGAGCACTTTGTGACATGCTTGGAAGGCAACCGCAGCCGTTCCGGAATATTGGTGAATTAACTGCTCAGTTGTAGATTATGGCATTACGTGATTCGACGCCTCACCGTGTTTCGGCTTGTGTAGCTGCCAGACTTGGCTACATTACTTACTTATTTATAACCATTTTCATGCCATAACGTCTTAATAAAACGATCTTTTGTTCTGAATTTGTAATCATTTGTTTATCTCCTCATGCACTACATACATGTTAAGTTTCTGGCAGTAGTTCGTTTCCTTCTGGGTGCATATATTCTTTACGACAGAGTGTATTGTTATGAATTTTGTACATAGATAGATGATTTTAGTGAAATTATACGTGGATGCTTATAATGGACGATGCTTGCTCAATGTTTCACTTATGAGTCACCACTGGGCTATATCGGATACACCACTATAGTGCACTAGGTCATAGCACATGTTCGTTATACTAGAAGAAAAGTAAATTGCTTAGTAAAATAAACCAGTAGTCATCTTCATAACATAACAAATTTAATAAGTAACGAAACAGGTTACAATAATGCTTGTTCTGGAAATGGGCACGAGCGAAAGATTACACTACTAACTGATATACAGATTATACTTTCTTTACAGTTTCAGGTGTATAAAATAATGCAATTAAATAAACAGTTAGAAAACAAATAAAAATTCAAAAGTCCAGTCACGATTAAACTACCCAAAGTTAATAAATTGAATTTAATTAGTGAGAAACGTTCAATGATAAAGTAAGGTACCGGCGCCATCCTATTTATGGTTGCAGCTGATAAACAAGCTGAAAAATGGTTACTCCAGACATAAGACTTAACAGATATAAATAAAACTTGTGTAAATATTGATGCACACATTTACATTTAAACAAACTGAATCATTTTAAATACATTATAATGATAGATTATTAGTATATGTATGTATAATTTAATATTTTACTTCATACAAATTGATTACATTGTTTCAAGTGCTTTGATACCATCAGTTGTTTCTTTTGAAAAAACAGACAACACTGATAAGCTACTATTTTTTTTTCCTAAATTAATCTTGTCACGCATTGCTTAAAAGGGGTGAGGAGCTTTTCCCTGAAAAATATAGTAATTTAATTTCTTCGCCTAAAATAATCACCTTTTATCATACCAGACCATAAAAGCTGACTTTCTATGTTATATTTCTATATTTCTATGTTCCTGTGCAAAATTTTGCTTTTGGGCTTATGGGGATGATAATAAAACAAATACTACATGAGGTACTTTATACACAATTTTCGTCTATAATCAGAGAGTATAAACAGTCACATATATTCACAAACAAATACCTTGAATTATTTTTAACATAATTATCTATTATTTCCCCTTCCTTCTCTTCAGTATTAATTTTAGGTTAAGAGAATGCACTCTGTTTATTTTAATGAGTAAGATACCCTAGAATAAAACAAAAAGTTAGCATTTTTCATGCGTTTACATAAAAATTCGATTTCTTCTCAGCATTTAAAAAAACAAATCCCATATAAGCATCTGCTGTAGAACCAAAGCTCTAAGAAAAAATTATTCTAAGATTTTGCCATTTAAAAAGATGGATGATTTGTTTACATTTGCATTTCACATAATTCCTCATATTAAATTCCTGAACTATACATGTAACGCATCTGTACGCAATTTTACACAAATATATAATTACACATAAAGGGAAAGTTAGCATATTCATACATTTATTGAATTTTCAGAATTTAATAAACTCACAGGATTTCAAGATAATTTCCCTTTTCAATCAAAATTTCACAAAAATGTGATGTTCCTGCTTGAACACTGTATTTTTGAATTGATTGCTTGTGTAAACACTTATCTGAATTGATCCTTTGTACGCACACTATGTCTATAAAATGGCCAATTACTGCGGTTTTCACATAACTTTTAAAAATATAACGCCATTTGAAATCGCATGAAAATTACCATTTGTGCAATTTCGTTGTTTAAATTAAATTTACGAAGATTATGCATGCAATATTTTACAAACATACAATTATGCATGCTTACAAACTTATAATTTTTTATATTTCTTTATTAATATTAAGAAAATAATGTGAATTTACTGGATTTGAAGGTAATTATATCTTTAAGATTTCTCAAAACTATACTTTTTCTGTTTGCATGCATGATTTCCCGGAAAATATTGGTCAGAATTTTAAGCAGTTTTGATCAATTAAACCTGTCGTGAGTAAAAATTAACCAATTATTACGCTTTTTGATTAAAATGTTTGGAAATTACCTTTAATTTTACATTAAAAAAAGGTCGATTTGCAGGTCTCAAACATAAAAAATTCTATTTACGAAAATATAACATGATTATTTTTAAAGAGGCCATTTTGATTATGCACTCATTTTCTAATTTGAAAGAAAAAGAAAAAGGTAGGAATCATTTGTTATTCATAATTAATTCTTTGTTACGCTCTGTTCACATAGACCAAATTACCTTCTCCATAGTCAACGCAAATGTAAACAAGCATTTCTGTACTACTGGACGAAATGCGCAGATATTACAAGAAGTGTCGCTGCACAAATAGTCGGCGTCTAGCACTTCCATTGCAGATCGACTGACCGTCAGACGTCGGACGGGTATGCATAAATTTAGGAAAATGTTATAATCACACAGCAGCGCATTCCAAATCCTGCGTAACATAAATAGGCAAGCTCTGAAGCTAGTATAACAGACATAGAAAATTACACGAAATTTAACTACTAAAAGGCGACTATGAAACTTTATGGGCATATTAATAATCTACATTACAAAATACAATCCAAGAGAAAAAGATACCGAGCAGAGAAATATAAATTAAAATACACAAAAATGCTAAATTAAAAATTATGCTTAAAATTCAAAATAAATCTTATACACAATATGAATGCGAAAACTAGAATTAATTTGAATACATTCGTACTAAAATGCATTTATACTAAAAATTTTCTCAAAGAGAGAGGGATATCTTCTCAATTGGTGCATCACAAGAGGAATATCTTATCAAGCGATGTCGGAGCATCCTTGACCTCTAACATTCTACCAGCTATTCTGCGAATGATATATAGAATTGAAAAATCAGTAAATATGTTGTTTACCCCTTTGTTTATTTTATAGAAATCAGGGAAAGTCCCTGAAGTATTTTTCAGATGCCCACGAACAGGTTTCTCAAGCCTGCTCTGGAGTACTACGGATTTATCAAAATTTGTTTCAGGTTTCTCTGTGTTTTTATCATCGGGAATTTTTGGCTGCCAATTTTTAAAACTGGCTTTTCAGAGTTTTGCACAATATTTTACTTAATAATGGACGATATAGGATCAATTCTCTTATCTACGCCTGCCACATGATGCAACTCAGACTCTTCAAAAGTTTTATTTTACAGATTCATAGGGTTTGGGGAACATTGCTTAAAATTGGCTGCGTAACCTAAATTACAGTTACAATATTTAAGATAGATTTTTTTATCTACTTACTCTGACACAGTGAAGATTTATGGGCGGCAAGACACTTCAAACACCGCGGTAAGAGTTTACACTTAACAGAAGTGCGGAGGAATGGGAGAAACGCTGGCAGTTATGCCATTGTGAGGCACGACTTTTAAGCAGGAAGCACTCTACACAGACATTAAAACATAACATATTTTCATCATCGTATATTTTTTCTGTTTCAGGTTCGTTAAGCAACTGAACCTGGAACAGTGGCTTGGAAACCTGTGCTCTGAATTTAATCATATTATAAATACGGACTGGCGGGCTCTACGGCCAAAGCAATATTCATAAGTTCTATGTTCTGGAAAACTGAAAATAACTGTTAATACAAAGTTGCTAGCTGCGAGCTCTATGTACTCCTGGAAACAAAGTGCATAAAAACATTTCAATATGAATGAAATCGATTCATTCTTTCCAAAAAAATTTGTAAATATTTTTTCGTTGCCAAACCAGGAAACTAAAACTTTGGACACTTCAGGTTAATAAGTATGTTATGATTTAAATTTAATGTAATATAACAACTTTTTCTCAATATCAATAAAAGAATTAAGTGGCAATAACATATCGTATCAATTATTCTAACCCGAAACAAAAAAGTGCCAACACCAGCTATTTATTTAAAATGCTGACATTAACGAAAAACTTTCGACATACAGCGACATTACATGCAAATCGAGAGCTTTCTTCAACGTCAGAATATGACCTTATATAATAATATGTTTAACGTTTGGCAATCCTATTTTTATTTCATATTTTGTAAAATTTAAATTTTTTATTAACATACTCTACGATTTGAAAGCGACCAGTGGCAGCATTTTCCGAAATAAAGCATTTTTATCTTCCAACGTACGAGACTGTTTCCACTCGGAAAAATGTACAGTATTTAATTAATATCTCGTCTAATTAAAGTCGTACGATAATGAGAATGGTCGAAATGGCTTCCCACGAATTTTTGAAATCGGGGGGGGGGGGGGGAACTTT
>KK117144.1:5325-21856 GCA_000611955.2 Stegodyphus mimosarum | reverse complement strand
AGCAGGAATCAAATACACTGTGACTTGGAGAGCACCATCTTTATTCTCCACAAATAATCTAAATGTAAACAGCAACTGTAGAAAAAGATAAAAATTAACATGACGTATTTGCACCAAACTTCAACTGCCAATGACAAATGTCATTGCCATGCAAAAACGAAATGCATAACAGTCCTCAACTATGGCACCTTCAGGCATTAGCCAAGTGAAACATTTGATGGATGCATCAGACTAATGCGTGCATCTATTTAATGCCTTCACAAATTGCCAGAAAGCAAAAAAAAAAAAAAAAAATTCTTAATAAGTAAGAAACAATTTTGAAGAAAGTCCACAAACCTGAAAGTAACATTATGTCATTTTCAGTGAAAGCAACTTGCAGTTACTTTCACTGACTTCTAAGCCAAAGGGTAAGAAACATTAATATTTGCAGATCAAAGTTCTTGTGCTACATAATAGTAAAAATCTGATGAGTGTCTGAAAGAACTAAAAGACGAATAAGCTAGATATAAAAATTGTAAAATAACTTTACATGAAAAACTGAGCTTACAAATAATTACACAGGATATTTTACATAAAATATAAATTCATACATAACATTCATTACAGACTGAGTATAATACATATAAACCACACGTTTTATAAAATGGAAAATTAATGAGAAAAACCCAATGGCTTAGCTACATTTCACAGAAATAAATAAATAACAAGAGTCAAAACAAAAGACATACATCCTTAAATTAATAACTATGCAAAATTTCACAAAACACCATTTCTTACTCAAAATGAATAAGAATATTGAAGTAATTACAATTCGATGTTGCCTTGGAAACTCTGCTAACTGTAGTGTAGAAGTTCAGTTTTCTCGAACTTGCAATGTAGCATTTTCATTCACTATTTGTCACTAAATTAATGAATTACAAGAGGTGGGCATCCAATAGACTATTACCTAAAAGGAAATAGCTGCCTCTTCCTTTCTTCTGCTCCTTTTGAGAGCTCATATGTGGGCCTTTGTGAGCTTAAGATTTTACCTTTTACCTTAATTCATATAAATATAATAGCTCAGTCACAGCCAATTAATAGAATTCATAGATCTGTGTAGCATGCGTAACAGCCACTGGTCATAAAAGAAAATTAAGTAATGCTTAATTTAAAAAATCCTGGACACAGTGGAAGAAATGATTAATATGATCTTATCAGTTTTACCGAAGGTGAATAAAATTTAAACTTTTGGTGAATAAAATTTAAACTTATATAACAAATCTGTTAAAAGTTTACATAGAATAACTACATGTATAACAAATTTTAATTTTTATGAAATAGTAAATAACTTAACATCAATAGAAGAATTAAAAATATGATGTAATGGCCATTAAAATGTGTTAATGTCAAGTAAAACAACAGATTCATTCTTAAGATTTTTGTTTATGGCTATTAATGTTTCACGCACATGTTAGTAAGATATGAAAAGTAATTTATAAATTAACAGCTTTTGTATTAAAAATGAAACTGGCTACCAGAGATATTCACAGATATCTGTTTAACAGGAGAATGTATGACAGAATATTCTCGAAGGGACAAGATTATGGTATAAAACTTTAACAAATTTAAAAAACAATTCTATCACAGTATGCACAAAAAAGTACACACGATGAAGAACATTAAGTTAAAAAATCATTGAAGACACATTCCACGAAAATCAAACGAAAAATTAATTAATGAAACAAAAACTGATAAAATCCGGAATTCAATGAAGCCAATGAAAAACAGCTGCTAAAGAAATATTTGCTTAGGAACTTCCAAAAGCACAGCAGTAACTGTGATGTTTGAATATTTGCTCATGTACCAGAAGAATGACAAAATGCACATCTTTGGTTTTGCATGTTGAACAGATGAATCAAATTCCAAATTAAGTGAATAGAGTATTCTGGAGCCTTGAATTCTTTGTAGATAACAAGGGAATAAGCTAAACAAGCTTCTTCAGTAAAGACCCAAATGGATATTTTTTTGGTAGGGAGCTACGATTTATGACCAGGGGCACTGAAGCATATGATACATGAAGTTCAAGTATCAGGAGTTCAGTAAATTTGAAATCTCATGTTGAATGTCTTTCAGTTCTTGAATCTTTTGAGCCAATCTTTGATTTAGTTGTTCTAAGGCGCCTTTTTTGGCCTTGTTACTTGACTTTGTAGTGTCAAGCTGTTCCTGCAGCCGACTGACGCTACTGCGTAAACCTTCATTGTCTGCCAGAAGGACCTAAAATTAAACTTTTTTTAATACGGGGTAAAAAATCCATATGCTGAGCATTTTAAGGCAAGTTAGTTATAAAATTTAAAATAACTAATCCTACAAGAAGTTTTTTAAATCCACATTTTCTCTTTGAATTACATAAGAAAACCTTCATTTCTCAATTCCTACTTATAACAGAAAAGTCCTTTTAAGCTAGCTCCGTAAATTTTATATCATTTAAACAAATTAGCAGTTTGTATACAGTAGCTTTTCATTAGGTTGTAAAAATTCAAGTCATCATTGAAGAAAATTACCAGTTTTCAATTTCAGTGCATGCATATTAAGAACTAAGAGAAAAATCAGAAGTGGCTGACAACAAATATGTACAGAAAAAAAAATTGCATAATTCAAGTCTCAGATGATAAAAGGTGTAACTTAACTTCAAAAATCATAAAGAATAATTCATTTCAAAAACAACACAATCACCTTTTATCTCTACATTTAATTCACTTATTCATAAAGGATTTTGAGTGAAAATACATAAACACACACCTAAAAAACTGAATTTTGTCAGCAGTTTAAACAGTAGAGATATTTCAAATTTTAGACATTATGATACCTAAAATAATTTGGTCTTCGGGTATTTGGGCATTTAACCCATTCATAACGTGTGAATTCCCATTTCAGTATCAACTGATGGAAAAGTGGGCATTCTAATTCCGATAGGATGTACTTAACATACTAAATATATTATAATATTTAAATATTAGAATTAAAATCATGTACATAATACACTAAAAATATGTACTGCTTCCTAGGCACTGGCTGCAGCAAAGAATTTTTTTCATGACCAAAAAACCTACAGCTGATACAAAAATGTGTTTCCAAGATGAAAATCATGATAAAAAATTTATTGCTACTAATTAAAATAAACTGATAAATTTGACTTATCTTGTTTACAAACTACCAGTATTCTGAAATGGCAGCATATCTTCAGAATATTTCTATGAAGCAGTTAGCAAAACTATTCATTTACAGTCATATCTTCACTTCAAAGTTACCAAAAGATATTTCAAAATATAAAATAAATTAATACAATTACCAGAACACTAAGCTATTCGCAAAATTACTAACTGCAGGAAAAAAAAAACAGCTTATACACAGGGTCATAATATTTTTTAAAAATAATGAGAGACTGTCAGGAGGAGGGAGTTTCTAATTAAAGAAATATTTAGTCACTTTAATTTTACCCTTTTTACTTCTCAGAAAAATTTATTTAAAAAATCTTTTTTAAATAGTTGCATCATTTAATAGAATTCATAGAAATCAATTTATTAGTTCCTTGTACTTAAAAGCTATTTCTATAGCTTCTTGCTCACTTTTTTGCACAAAGTTGACAGTTTCTTAAAAACCTTGAAATTTGTCATGAACAGTTAAGTCTAATAAGGCATTGAAATGATTACCAAAAAGCCTATGATTATTTTGGGGGTAGAAAATATAAAAGCAAATAAGATTTCAATTCTACTCAAACTAAGCAGATAATGGATTCAGAACTGAAATCCTAAAAAGTCTTCTGCACATTTCCCCAGTCTTAGATGAAATTTAATTTTGTCCTAATGCCCCTCCCGAAAATTACCCCTGCTTTATTGCACAGCAAGACATGGGTTTTTATGCCTTTTTAGAAAAAACGTTTTTGTCATAAGCATTTGGTAAAATTTTTGCTGCTTTCCCTGCTCAATTAATCAGACTCACATGAATTGTAATCTGTGAAAAAAATAGTCTACTTGAGAGAGGTGAAAGTTTCATATCTAATCTATTGAATACCTCAATAGATAAAGTATATATATGTATATTTATATATAAAAGATTCCAAAAGCAATAAAATTTTTAGCTAAGTTAAAAAATAAAAAATAATAAAAACAGTAAGTCAAATTTCATAAATTATAATCTAAAAACTATTCACAGCCTGAAGAATTAATTTTGATGAGATGTGCAACATTTTCTGCACATGAAGTTAACAGGACAAAAAAGCAGCTTCTATTAGGTGGACATGCCTCTCTAGGTTATTATGCCACTCTAGGTTGTAGACTATCAATTCCCACTAAAGTTAAAGCTTGTATAATGGTAACTGAAAGAGTTAGCAAATTTGAAGTTGTTTCTGTTTTATATTTTTTGACTAGCACTTAATTCTGAAGTTCTGTGTGAAACAGTTCTTTTTTTTTCCTCAAATGCAGGGCTTTTTAAATTGTAGGTAAGTCACTAAGTTAATATACGTAATCAATCTGTTTAATTTTGATGAATTTACCCTAAATATTCTTCAAGAACTAATCACTGGGATTCTGAGATCTGTGTGACTCGCATCATTTGTATGAACTATGATGTGTTCATAACTGAATAAAATGCACAGTTTTACGATTTTCGCAGTGGTCATCCACACAGAATCTGCATATGTAAATCTCGAGCAAGTAATAATTTTATAAAATTACATGTAATAAGGTATATAAATTCCTTATAGCCAACTTATTACATATATCTGGCCTTGAAACTTCAATTGAAATTCGCAATGGTCAAAGAATTAATCTATTCAGTTACCTAGCATAATATTTGTAGATAATACAGTAACATAAAAAATTCCTCGTTATTTAACATAATATAATGCATATATTTAGATGGAGAAGTAGGGTGAATACACATATGTTGACAATACTTCTGTGTCTTAGGTGCTAAATCTCTAGGTTTGTGTGCTGACTGGACAAAATAATAAAACAACACTAGGTACTATATTTTACTGGTATAATAAAAATGAATGTAGTATGTAAGTAGTGTATACATATGTTACACGCTCTACAGATTTTTGTTTTATACTTTTTTACCTCTTTGGGATGACAAAGTGAAAATGGCATAAAGATGAAAAAGCAGATTCAATGATAATCATTTCCATTAAACTGGATAAATTTATTAGGAATGAAAAAAGCAGTGTAATCAGCAACATAATGTCCTCATTATTAATGTAGGTAATGATGATATCACTCAACACCTAAGTAACCAAAACTGTAATGATGTGGGGGGAAAAAAACTTCAGGTTAGTTAACAATGTCAACTAATGTTTTGTTAGACATGAACGTAGTAAAAAAATTGTATAAAGTTAGCCAGCATCTTGACAAATCGATTTGTATCAGCATGGAGATACAGAGTGTCCTTTCATATTACTAAATATTTCTCAGCAGGCGAGGAAGTAAGTCTAATATTTTTACACAAGAATTTAAAAAAAGTATAGATACTCTTCACGAAATGTTTCTCTCATTCATTTTAAAATGAGAATTTTAAAAAAATATAGATACTCTTCATGAAATGTTTCTCTCATTCATTTTAGCCTGAAGGCATAATCTACAGGCATTAATTAATGCTGTGCCTCAGTATAAAAAAGTACTCAATTTTTACAATAGTAACTAAAATCAGGCACATTATAAACACAGTTAACACAAACGTTTTTTCACAGAATTTACATACCATACGAATTTTGAATTATCTATCTCATTAATGCATAATCTGCTCTGAGTTTAAGCAATGCTCAACAAGAATTTCTAATGTGTCACATGTAACTACTACTGATGCTCACAACGTTCTTGTTGCTTAAGCCATCTAAGCTACTTAACTGCTCCTTATATCATATTATCAAACATAAAATGAAGTGAAATACTTTTTCACTGACATGCTTAGGTATTAAAATTAGTTTGTAATCATGATATACGTTTAAATAGTACTACACGCTATAAGTATAAATGTAGTAGTAAAATATAGCACTTACAGATAAAAAATAGCTAGTTGTAAATTTTATCAGCATAATCATCAGAAATTATATTTACTTCAAATATGATTTTAAAGTTCAGATTACATATGGAATTTTAGAAGTATGTTACAATTATGTGCTACGAGAAATACTTTTTAAACTTGTAACTTCTAGTCGGATTTTTTTTTGTCTGACATGAAACAAAGATTTAATAGCTTTGTGTAAAAATATTAGAATTAAATATAAGTGAATTTTCAATGGCTTTATTTAAAGTCCTTTTTAACTAATTCAGAGAAACTTCATAACTTTAATAGCTAGTGTATGATAAAGTTATGTTAAAAATATAGAATGGAACATATTTTTAAATAAAATATGGAAATTTACGATATAAGGAAGAACCCAAAAGCTTTTAGAATCCATATCACCAATCAAAATTTTTGTAACTGAGATTAGCAACATAAATTTGGTAAACTGAAGTGGCAAATTTAAAGAACAGAAAATGGCAAGTAATATGGAAAACCATACCTCTTTTTACAAGAAGTGCAGTTAAAATGATTATAATAGTCATATAAGCTTTTATTGCTAGGAGTGTGGATATTTTAAAGTGAATGAGTAGTCTGTTTTAAAAAAGCAAATGCTAGTTGTACATTTCTGCAATTTTCACATTAGTGCGAACTGAGTTTCCATGAATACAGCTAACAAGTATTTGGTGAAAAGATAATATTTACCAGTCTTTGTGGACCATCCTTGATCACAGCTGTTGTAATCAGACTTAGTTTTGTTTTACAGTTGATTCGTGCACCATGACAATGCCCACTGATACAGCCTCAAATATGTAGCAAATTTTGTCTGAAAACAAGCGTGTGGTTGTGATATAGCCTTCCTATGCACCTTATTTCATTCAGTCAGCTTTCTTTTTCTCCTAGTTGGTAAAGTGGAAACAAAAAGGGGTCCTGATATTGTAAAAATTCCAAAAAAATTGCTGATAACCCAGTAGTAAAGTTAACAAAATATTACCAGTAGCAAGAAAAATGCCAAGACATATAAAGTCATATGGGAATATTTTGAAGAGAATTTAAGTTTCAGATTCATAAATATTTTTCTTTTAAACAATACTGAAAGCCTTTCTATTCCTCTTTCATGCAGAAAAGACCATAGAAAGAAGATTTAAGATGTTTTGATGGAAGAAATTTTACTTCAAACAGTAGTTTATCACTACTTAAGGCCAGTTCACACCAACACGTTCAGGCGTTCGGGTGAAAAGCGGTGACCAATCAGAAGCGAGCTTAGAGGCGGTATGTTCCGGACAACTGGAGACCGCGCGAATTGACTCAACTTTAACTTTTCGCCGCCTGCCGCGTCAGTTTCAGATATCTCGTTTCAAATGTCTAATTAATACTGAAAATTAAATGACTTTAATGAAAATGTAAAGTCAAAAGGTCTAATCTTAATGAAAATTTCATATGATAATCAAAAATGAATAAGTCAATAGAATATCTTAATAAACTATTTAAAGAAAAATTCTCAAATTTAGTAGGGGTTTTAAACTTTAATTATCTGCTGTAATAGATGTATGATTGATAACTTTTACACAATAATTTAAAGCAATAGATTGTTACGAGAAAATAGTAATAGATTTTGAAAATCCAGGTTTTGATTTTGACTTCAAATCTACATCAATTTAAGATTGCTCTTGTTGCCTAATGGATTAAATGCTGGCTTCCAGAGTCAAAGACTGTGAATTCAAGTGTTACCAGGAGTGTTGTTGCATTTGCTCATTCAGTTTTTTGAACATGAAGTCTGAAAACCAACTCTTCTAGCAAGACATCTTAGCGTGGAGCTAACATACTGAGTAGAAAATTCAGATGATACTAGATACTTGTATTGAAGGCTCAGGCCTTGCTTTTCTCGCCTTTGAGGATGGAGTGAATACATGAAATTTTTTTTATCTATTGCAACATTTTTTTATGGAAGGAAGTTTGCATTCATTTTTAATTGATTATAAACATAATTTTCGCCTAGCAACGGGCCTTTGACACAATTCATAAGATAATTTCACTGTTTTGATGTGATTCTGTATCGACTGATGCAAGACTAGCGAAAGCGATACTGGTATTAGTATAAAACTGCTGTTTTACCTACTTAAAAAAAAAAAAAGTGAGTTTTTAGTTTTAAACAAGTGGTGGGAGTAAACTATTTGTTAAAAGAACTTAGAGGTTTAATCTTGATGATATATTTTCATTAACTTAAAGAAGACTTACATGAGCATTAGCAAATTTACTCACTGTGGAATGCAATTTTTAAAACAGAAAAAGGAATATTATATAAAATGCAGTTACTTCAATGAGTTTTACACAAAAGTCACTCTATAAAATAAAACTTTAGACACTCTTCATTAACACATGAAGGACTAATTAAAGTAACTGCAGTTACATTTAAAGTAGAAATATGTACATAAGGCAGAAACTATGTTTTAAAACTCTTTTTGAAATTTCAATTGTTTATTAACTTTCTTTAAATAACTCCTTCCTTTTTTCAAATGTAATATTTAGCTTAATATAATATAAATCCTACATACATTTAGGTAAAAAAAAACTTTTTATTGCATTAATTAAAGCAATTACATTAAGGGAAGTTCATGCATTATGCAAAAAATTTTATGGTGCCCTACCCCATGAAAACTTCAATTGAAACATACAATTAGGAATCTTTAAACGTTCAACAAAATTCATAAATAAAGTAAATTAGATATATACAACAATACTTTTCTGGGATATCATACTCTATCTTTCAAGGAATTCTTTTCTGTGATATTCTGAGAAAAATTTGTGTTCTGCTTTTGGATAAATGATTCAGCGAAGGCTAGAAATTCATCGAATTGATGAGGTGCATGTGAAAGTTAAAAGAAATTTGGATATCTTTCAAGTGCATTCCTTCAATTAAATATTATTTGCATTTCCTTGCTGCAGTGATCTTCCATATATTAATATAAACCCCTGCTTTCTGCTTCTCTTACATAAACTAAGAAGTATAATAAGTTTTAATCTAGCAGAAATTGGATGAACCTTTAATGAAAAAACATAACCGTAAAAAGCCAAAATACCATGCAAAAATTCTTGTTTTCCCCCAAGTTTCTGATATGAAGAGCCATCTAGTGTGCATATGTGACAACTTTTAAAGCAAAAGTTTCCACCTTGTTGTGAATTGATGTATGTGGAAAGAGTTTTTTTTTTTCTGCATTGCCACTTTTCGCTCCAATGGACCAGTGTGAACACAGCTTTACTGTTTGCCTTTGTGATTACAAATCATTTTTAATGGCTATGAGCAGAAATCAAATAATTTCTCATATCTTCACTGTACAAGTTAGTGTCAGTGCTCCTTTTTATAATCTATTAAAAAAAATTTACTGCTGCATAAAATTACAACTGTGATGCTACCAGAAATTTTCACTATATCTCGCAGCATTACATGATATTATAATGCGCATGTAACATAGAAAACTATTGTGCTTTAAATTCAGACGATTGCACAATGAAGGAATAAGGATGAAGTAGAAAACCTCAGTAAAAAGAAACATTATTTAAATGGAAAATTTATTACAGTATATGATACTTATAATCACAGCAAAATATATTGTCACTTTCGCTTACTAATAAATAATAAAAATTAGCTTATAAACATTTCAGCACTTCATAGTACACACAATAAATTTGCACACATAATCACCTTAAGCTTGTCTTCAACCTTCTGGCTGGCAGATTGACCTTGGTGATTATCTTCAATTCGCTTCCGCATCTGCTCCAATTCCTTACATGAAAGATTTTTAAAAACATTTTATTAGAGAATTAATATTATGCAAGGAAAAGGAAACCAAATTTAAGAATGTGCATAAGAATTTTTATAATAGTTACCTAAATATTCAAAAAGGAATATGACATGCATTAGAAATTCCTCCAACTTTAAAACTGCATATATAATTTACCTGTAAAATTTAATCCACGACCTAGCCTTTTTTAAAAAGACTAATTCTCACTCCACATACTAACACATCAGAATTTATTATCCAACAATTATTACCTATTATTATTTTTTAAAAAGACTACTTTATCAAAACCTATTATCCAATCTATTATCTCACCAGATATATAACACACAAGGGTATTAGATCTGAAAAATTTTTGAACTAGCAATAGAATGCTTTTATAGAAAGTTAGAACTGATTTACCTAACACATTCCTTAATCCATATATGGGAGAAAAAGTTAAAAATATACTTTTCCGTTAATGATTACAAGTAAGATACAGATAATATATATATAATCATGAAAGTAAAATGTTGAATTGTAGAGTAATTACCTGAAAAGATATTTTTACACATAAAATATGTCAAATTATGTAATACACTGTTGCCATAATCATAAAAGTATAACAGAAATTAAGGGAAATGCTACTAGAAACAAACAGTGAGTTAATTTTCTGCACAATTCCCCTTCAAAATCAATGTAATTGCATATGCTACTTCAGGAGATCGGTGTTTTAGACAAAAATTATTATTTAAAATTTGACCTAAGAACAATGCAATACAATTCAATAATTCTCCCTCTAAATTACTATTTTGGTGGACCTGCTGAATATCAATCATAATATTTAATTATATTATCACTATTAAGAAATGTTGGGAAAGTTTCAAAAACTGCAGACCAAACTAGTCAGCAAATATTGCAAACATACATCCATATACACTGTTTTTACTATAAACTGGTTTAAATCTTTCAATGCTCATGTGCTGATGTGGCTATCACATAGCCCAAATCTGATTTACATGACAATCAGCAGGGAATGATAGCAATACACTGACGGGAAGCAGTACAACTCAGTAAAGGCCAAAAAAATCTATTTCAAATTGTTAGAGAAATGTTACCCTGTATTTTTACAAAGTATTAAGGATTCTATGCTTAACTGAGAAACGTCTTATCTAAATGCACAATTTCAACAGCTTCACATTCAGATAAAAGTACTGGAACCAAATACCACCCAAATAAATGAATTAAGACAAATTTATAAAAATATTGTGCTTATAGAATACTGCAAAAAATTATATAATTTTTTATTTTCTTTGCATGCACATTATTCATATACTACCTTTAGAATTCAAGCAAAATTGTTATTTACAAGAATTAAGCATTTTAAAGAATCTGAACAATCTGATGCACATTTTGTGCAAAACCTGTAAGTCTATAACACCAACTGAACAGATATTTAAATTCCCTTTAATTTTGCAAACTGTCCCTGATTTTTAATTTACTTCAAATTGACAGACGACTAAACAAATATACACTACTATTTTATTAAATGCAACTTCACGGCAATATTAAATGGCTAACTTTAACTTTTATTTGATAATAATTTTTAATAACAAAGAGGCTCAATACATTTTGTGGATAGTAAGAATTTCTGTCTTTTTATTTGCTTTCAATGGATAAAAGCAGAGTTGCTATTTTACAAATAACGTTTACAAATACAGTTACATTTTTATCTGTATCTAACTGAGCGAAAATATGGCTGAAGCTTTTTCTGCAAATATACTTTACAGCGCTTTCTGATGTAATATATTCCCTTTAATAAAGGTTGGAATATGTAACACACACATTGTGATCATCTTACCATAACAGATTCTTAAAAATGGATACAAATTTCCTTTCTCAAATTTTTAAAGTTTCATGCATTTCTGGGATAAAAATTTATCAATGAATTACTGCATCTTTTTCTAAATTATTATTTTTAAATAATAATTAGTACCAAACAAATTTCATTCATACATATGTGTTCAATTTGCATTTCATTTTTGGAGATGTACTGACTTCTCACCTTCATATTAGGTAGCAGATGGGAACCATTAAAGGGCTATCTCCTAAGAGAAGCTGTTTTGTTATCCCTTCTCCAAGCCATGACTGGCAGATCTTTAACTCTCTACTGCCACATTGCTAATTTGGCCACTCAGAGTCACCTCCTTGGTGACACAGAGACCATGATGAGATGGGCCTACTTAAAGAGTCTGAAGATTTGACTGGTTGTCTATAAGTTTTCCGTCAGTACGACATGGATTACACAGCACTTGGGATTTGCCTCTAGTCATCATGTTGGTTAATTAAGTGCAGAGCTTTACCAGTCTCCCACAGTTGACCTGGACTTGTCAGGCTCATGTTTTTAGAGACTGATAAAGTACAGATATCTACCAGTGCAGTAAATGACTTTAGGAAGTGGGAGTCAGAGAAACATGAAACAGAGATATATAATAAATCATAGAGTAAAATTAATGAAGTAGATCATATAATACATAAAAGCATGTAGCAGTGGTCTCAAACGTGTGGTCTCTGGGCTCTAAAGGAATTTTAGATGGCTAATAATATATTTTAATCACATACTTTTAGTTAATCACCACACTTAAAAGTTTTAGAGACAAAGTGCATGACTGCTATCAATGGAAAAAGACAGAGAATGAATTGGTTCAGATTTTGTCTTTGCTAATGTATGGCATACTATATATACAGTGTATGTATGCATTTCAATCCAGGTAACCAGGTTAAGATGAGTATTCTCCACATCGATACAATCAATACATTCAGTTCACCAGCCAACAAACTGTGGTGCTTCAGTAGTCTTTTCCTATTGAGTTAATACCTCTGATATACACTATGTCCACAAAATTTCTTACCAGAACTTTATCGCATCATTTAAAACATTTTTGTAATTTAAAGTATATGCCTATGATCAATGGTTGCAAAAATAAAGGCTATACAAGGACTTTTGCAGATACAATGCATACTTTTCTTCAGTTACTAAACAGTTAATTGGATACACAGCTAAGGATTTCATCTTGCAATACACTTTTTTGTATAGATAGAGACAAACTAATGTGCATCATATAAGCCAATTTATTTGTGCCTGTTGTTAAATCTGTATTACAGCAATATTTATAATTTAGAATAGAGCACAACTTTTACTGTCACTTTTATACTAAATTCACATAATTGAATTAAGGTCAAAAATTTATAATAATGATTTTAATTCAGAGATTAAATTGAAAGACATGTCTTTAACAAAGGGTAAAAGAAAAGTGCACAAAGGAGGACACTTTTTAAAAATGAATAGGACATTATATTCTTTCATGGCACTGTGTGCAATAAATTATATGCTTCATTTGCAATAAGATGGTATAATTAAGTTTGTTGAACTTCTTTGTTCTGACAAACATGAATTAGTAAAGATATTTGTTGTAACACAGCATGGTAGCAGAATGTATTAATGAAACCACTAGTGATTTACAGTGTCAGTTAAAAGAAAATGCGTAGATCTTGCAGCAATCTCAATAGCAGACAATGAGAGTGTCGCAGATTTAGCACAACTTGCTGTTTTTATGCATGGTGTTTCTCACTGGTGAATTTGAAGCAAGTGAAATAATTGGAAATATTCCAGGAAAGGAAACACTGGTGCACATGATAGTTTTTATGAGATGAAAATTGCAATAGTTAAATATAAATTATGTTCGAATAAAATGATTGGATTTGTAAGTGATGGTGCAGCTGCTACAGTAGGTAAAAAATGGAGTAGCCATAAAATTAAGGTAAACATGAATGAAGAAAACATTCAGAATAATTTTTGCTCTATATATTGAACTAATCATCAAGGAACTTTTGGCCAAAAGTTTGAAAATGGATAATGTTACGGAAACACTGACTAAAACAATAAGCTTAAGCCATGAATGATCTCGGAAACAAAAAGAATCTGTTGAAATGCTTGAATAAATTGAAAGTCAGTATAAAGAAATGATTTATTATAATGAGGCAAGGAGGTTGAAAGCCAGTATAAAGAAATGATTTATTATAATGAGGCAAGGAGGTTAAGTGGAGGAGCCGTATTAAATGCGTTTTCTGATTTAATAATGAAATCAAAATTTGTATGACACCAAACCATTAAAAACAAGACATAATGATGCATGAATAACAGATTATCTCATTTCTCTTTGAGAGCCATTTAAATTCCAATTACGAGAAACACAACTGGAATTTAAAAAAAAAAAAAGTGCGTTTCCTACATTTTAAATACTGCCTTATGATTACAAATGATCCCAAGAATATATATAAGAAAAGTAATAAAACACAACTTTAAAGTAAATATTTAAAAATTTTAAAGTCTTTAAGTCTGATCTTAAATAATCTTCATCACCACTAAAAATGAACGTAAATAATGCACCAGAAAGTCTACAAATATAAATGGAGCTAATTAATTTGCAATGTCATATAAACCATATACAAATTTACAAATCCAGATTTAACTAACTTTTATTCATACTTTTTCAAAAGATAAATCAAATATCTCAGACAAGAAACTTTGCAGGAAAAATAATCGTTTTACTTGGAGTATATTTAAATGTAAACAGCTTTTCCAAAGTTGAAAATTAATAAACCTAAGAAAAAAATATGACTGTGAGCATTTGCAATGTGTGATTAAGATAGTTTCTAGTATTTTTCTCCAAAGCTAAAAAATTTATCACAGTTGAAACGACCCTAAACCTTAGAAAGAAACAGGACTTAGAAGAGAAGGCCAGGTTCATAGAGCTTTTTACCCTGAAACAATAAGTAAGGAGTGATAACATAGTGATGTTGACACTGACTGTGAAGATGCAATTTGCAGCAAAGAAATAAACATTTTAAATATAAAAAAACAGCCTTAAAAAACTGTGCGTGAAAAAAAACAACTTTAATTTAGATGAGAAGATGTCATTACTGTAAACATTTATAATGTTTAAAAAGTTAACATTTATTTATTAATTAAAAAATAACAGATAAATTACACTACATTTTCTTAAAAGTTGTAGGTTTTTTTTCCTCTGAGCATTTATTATTAAATCATGAAGAAAAAAAACTATGTCATTCCTTATCTTTTCTTCATCTGCATACTAAGATGGAGAATTCTATTACTCTTTCTAAGATAACTATGATAAAAAGCTTTTGAGGTTAGGGGGAAAAAAAACCCCTTAGGTTGGCCTCGTTTTGAATGTATATGTTGATTTTTTTTTCTGCAGCGAAAGAGGAGGAACTTATGTTTGATTGCCCTTGAGATCGCTAGTTTTATTTAAAATTTAATCTAATCTAACATTGCTATTTTGACCTAATTATAAATTTTACCATTGATTGCAAGTACTGCAAAAATAGTTGTCTAACTGACATTTATACACATACATTACATTATATTTAAATAAATACATGATCGCATTCTCAAGTATGACAAAACAACTTTGCTCACAGTATCTAAAGAAAATTATTTAATCTTTCAAAAGAGGGGCAACGGAGGAACATCTTTTTTATGCGAAATTACTGTGATGTATTATGCGATAATAAATTACCTAAATGCTGAGCTAGTTTTGTTTTTTACAAATTATCCATGAATTCTTGTTTATTTTTACCGTTCAGCAATATTCAGATTGTAATTTTGTGAGTTCTATTTGAAAATCATTTATGTTTGATTTATTATTCCTATCATTTTCGTAAATATAATAAATCTCAAAATAAATTTCCCTCAAATTTAATTTGTCTAGTCTTTCAAACAGCATTTTATTTTTCTTTTCTCAGCATAATATTGGATTTTAACAGTTTCTTTTGTGGCAATCCAAGCAAGCCATTTTCCATGTCATCGTCACAATCACTATACAGAAAATGTTCACTGCAAATTTTTGCGTTCTTCATTTTAATAGAATCCTGTCTTCGATACAAGTATCTAATTTTTTCGTGAAAAGCAAACTGACCTTTGAAAAAATATGAAACACAATATCACTTACCTTTGTCATTTTCATGAATTTTTTGGCACTTTGATACAACGTTAGAAGAAATATTACATAAGCAATATTTTACAGCAGTGGTCTCAAACTTACACTTTACATGGGCACAATTTGAAAGTAGACTATGGGCAGCAATTACCCCCCCCCCAAATTACTAAACAGTATCGGCACAAACTGTAGATACTCATCGGCAGTCTAATTCGTTTTGTAGATTTATTAATTTTCAACTACGAAAAAAAAACTGTTCTCATGTAAATTACTAAAACAAAGGTAGTACTCCTGTTCAGTCATTAGGACAGTTGGCTGTTAACTTCTTGGCGCCTTGCATGGCGCATATGGTCATTAATTACAGTAATCCTGTAACGCTCGCTCTGAATTTTTTTTTTGCTGTTATTGGTTGTCTGAGTAAGTCATCACTAGAAAGATGGCTCGCATATGTAAATGGTTCGCAATTGTAAAATAAATTAATTAGTATACAGTCCACTATTGTTAAATTGTTTTGCACGCATCGCATGAACATCATGGTCCGTCGAGACCAAAGGTGAAAGTTAATTTCGTAGTTTGGAATGTGTTTTGATTTGTTGGATTACACAATTAAGCCATCGCTCGCTTTCATTCTTACTGTGAAGCAGTCTTCAATCACGGTAAGTGAGATATTATTTAGTTTTATCATGAGTG
>KK117143.1:158305-195130 GCA_000611955.2 Stegodyphus mimosarum | reverse complement strand
TTCAAAGTGCTATTTAAGGCTTGGAGTTTTCGACGATTTCAAGTTCGGCAATTGTGTTTTTTTTTTTAAAGATGAAGTATGCGTCGTAGTAAACAGCGATCATCGTTTAATCAAGTAACCGAGTTCGGCAGAGGAAGGATAGTGGCCACCGAGAATGTGGATTATCAGGGAAATTGGTAGTCGTGTTGGACGAAACCAAATGACTGTAATGTGGATATTGACCATTGGATGCAGGGGGGTACGACAGATTGATGTGTTCGATCACATCCACCTCAGTGCACCACTTCACATGATGACGGGAACATTATGCGCATGGCAGTGACGGATTGCTCAGTCACATCACGAACCATAGCACAGCACATTCAGTCTGAAACGCATCATCCAGTGTCTGTGCGTACCATTCGATGCCGTTTACTGCAAAGTGGTCTGTCCGCAAGACGTCCATTGCTTCATCTACCCTTGATGCGGAACCACAGACATCTCCACCACCAATGGTGCAATGAAACGTGGACAGCAGAATGGAATGAAATTGTCTTTACTGACGAGTCGCGCTTCTGTCTGCAACACCATGAATGTCGGATTTGAGTCTGGAGACACCGTGGGGAGAGGATGCTGAACAGCTGCGTAATGCCCCGCCATACTGGTCCTGCACCGGGTATTATGGTATGGGGCGGTATTGGATATCACTCTTGCACTCCTCTAGTACACATTGCCGGTACTTTAAAACAGCCAGCGCTACATCTCCAAGGTGTTGGATTCTGTTGTCCTTCCATATCTTCAGGGCTTGCCCACAGCCATATTTCAACAGGATAATGCGCAACCACACGTGGCATTCATTGTCCAAGTTTCTTCGTCAGTCGCCAGATTGAATTGCTTCCGTGGCCGGCTCGCTCTCTGGATCTTTCGCCGATAGAAAACGTGGTCGATGGTTGCAGAGCAATTGACCCAGATTACATCCCACGCTGCCACACCAGATCAACTTTGGCAACGTGTGGAAGTTACTTGGTTTGCTGTACCCCAAGAACACATACAAAGTCTCTGAATCAATGCCGAGACGTGCGGCAGCGGTGATCTCCAACAATGGCAGCTACTCTGGCTACTGATTCTAGAAGGAACCACACTTCACAGAATTCTATAAATTTAATCATTTGATACTTGGTCAACATGTTATCTACTAAATAAATTTTGTTGTGATATCTCTTGTCTTTCTTGGTGCTGCAATTTGGGTGGCCAGCAGTGTATATAAAAATATAGAGAACAACAGTAGTAGATGAAGTTTATGTTCATAAGGTATCCAAACATTTTCTGAGAACACTGAGACATTCAGGTCTTTTTGATAACAGTCCTGATCACTGAGCCCACCAGCGGCCAAGCGGTAAAGACGCTGAACACTGGTAGTTCGGTCCGAGGTTCGAATCCCACGAACGGGCTGGCTGCATGGGCGTTTTCGTGTTTTTCCCCATGTGTAACGTGTATACGAGCCAGTTTCCCTTAGAAAGTCCTCCACGAAGGCATCCCTCCCTTTAGGCAGATAGCCCTCGTGTGCTTTGCCATAATTGAATAACCTAACCTAACCTAACCTGATCACTGAATCTCTGTGCTGTTAAACTCGAAGGTTACTGAAAGAATTCACAAACAACTATAGTAAACATAAAACATATTTGTACATCAAAAACTGTTATTTTCTCACAAACTAAATCTAAATCAAATCACTTACTAAAACTAAATCAAAAATCTCCTTTAAAATGCATTTTAATACTGGACTCAAAAATTTGTTGAAAGCAAATCAATTTGCAGATACATAATATAAAAAAATCTTGATATTCTTTTGATTAATTATTTTTAAAAAATTGTAATTAGTGTTTTGGGGAACGGGGGATCACTGTCTTAATACACTTTTTGCAAAAAATCGAAGCACCATGAAGGAAGTGGTTGTTTTTAATGAAATTGAATATGTGTATAGCTCATACACAGATAATAAAATGATTAAAAATATCAAGGTCATAGCACTTGTTCACGGCTCACAATCACGCATTGAGTGTTCAAATTAGTAGTTGGTTGAACCATCCCTGGCGGCAATGCATGCTTGAATTCATCGAGGCAAGGAGTGGTAGAGGGTCCTAATGTCATCCTGCGACACATTCTGCCAGGCATTTATCAGTTATCGCTCCAGATCTGCGATATTTTGTAAATCTGCCGGTCTACCATGTCCCAGACATGCTCGATTGGTGAAAGATCTGGTGACCTTGCTGGCAAAGGAAGAGTATCAACCGCACGGAGACAGTCCAGAGATATCGAGCAGTATGTGGCCCTCCATTATCTTGTTGGAAAATGGCCCCAGGATGGCGTCCATGAAGGGTAATGCAGCCGGCCACAGGGTGGTATCAACATATCATTGAGCTGTTAAAGATGTATGGAGGATGACTAAAGATGACCTGCTGTCATAAGAAATAGCACACTAGGGGTCATGGTTGTGTGCCTTTGTAAAACAATGGCTGATTGGGACTGCTGGCCCTGTCATCTTGAAACATGAACACAGTGGTCATCTGCTTAAAGAGTGAAGCGGGATTCATCGCAGAACACTAAACGATGTCAGTCTGATGGCAATCATGATGATCGGCTGTTTTCATGTAAATCAGACGACTCCGCCGCTCCAGAGGACTCCGCCGATGTTGTGGGGTCAAAGGCAAACATCTTAAAGGCCTCTGTGAGCGTAATCCCACCTTAGACAAGCGCCGTGATATGGTGGATGGTACCACGGGAGGTATAGACATGGCTGTAATGCGGTGAATAGTCAACAATGATACTGTAGGGGGCAGTTCGTGCCTGGCAAACAATCGTCCTATTTTGCCTCGCATTTGTGCTCCTTGGCCTTACAGAGCCTTGATTTGTCAACAGTTGCGTAGCAGCAACCATTGCTGCCAACATCTTTTTGCACAGCAGTGTCTGTACACTGCAGGCGGCGGCCTATTGCTCGTTCTGACCATCCAGCTTCACGCCACCCTACAATGCGACCATGTTCGAAGTCATTTAGTTGTCTGTAAGTTCTTCAATATCGTCGGAATGGCATCTTTAGTTGCTTCTTTGCGAAATTACATTACAAAGGCAGCAACCAAAAAAAAAAAAAAGATAAATTTTCTACTTCTGTCACTGATTTTATACTTTGCGAATTGTGCACTAGAAATGCGTGCTATGATGGCAATTCCTGTTCATTTGCCTTGAAGCTTTGATCTTTTGCATGTTCAATCAAGATGTTTTTGCATACCAAATTTCATCACGATCGTAAAATTCCTTCTTCGTGCTTCAATTTTTTTTTCAAAATGATATGTTTGTTACTATTTGAATTTGTGTTGGCATCGAAGCCACCTAATTTGAAAGTACAGAACTTTCAGTTTTTGCCCATTCCTTTTCAAGAATTCTGTGGCAAGTCATCACAGATGCCAGATCACGCTATTTCTTCAATCTAAAATTTCTTACAAATACTTAGTCAGATTAAGATCTAATGATTTCTGGAAGTGCAATTTATTTTGAGTTGCTACAGTCAGTATATTCAGATCTGCATGCTTTGAGTTTTTGTCATGTGTAGAACAAAATTTCATGTCTGATTCATTTCTATGAATTCCTTGAATTCATCGTGTTAAGATTTTTTTTATACCATGCTTTTGTCATCTAGGCCAAAGATATATTTACCTGATTTATAAAAATTACATCTTTATTAAATTTGAAACTTGGAAAGTGCGTAATACATTTCAGATGGAACATGCATATGCAAGTTTGTTTCTGAATTCAGTCACAATTATATTCTGTGTTTTATAAGTTCTTCACATCATATAAAGGGCTGATTGGATTTAGGATAAAATTGGGCATCCGGAGTAGTACTTTATTTGAAGCCCATTACAGTTTTAATAGAAAAACTGTATTAAATTATAATCCAAGACTTTTGAGTTTCAGTATTGTAAGACCGTGGGAATAACATATTTGATGTTTCTAAAATTAATAAACTGAAAGTGATACTTCACTTGAAGCTCTGACTTTCATAAAAAATTAGATAATTCCGAACTTCTCAAATTTGGTATTTAAAATAGGTATATGATTAAGAATAACATTTTACATTTATAAGCATTAAATATTCTTGAAGTTATGCGAAATTGCAATAAGAATAAGCTCATTATGAAATAATTCAATGCATTAGTGTGTTCATTTGTGTGTGTAATGTTTTTGGTTCAAAAATTCAGTACTGAGTTTTCCATGAATAAGCACGATTTAGGGTCCCAACAACATATTTTTACAGTGATGTCTGCCTGTCTATATGTATATGTGTGACAGTTTTCTCATCTGCAGTAACTCTTATGTGGAACATCCCAAAATTTCCATTTTCCATATTGAAGTTTTCTACTTTCGTTTAAAGAGAGATTTTGAGTAAAATTAGATGGAGGAAAGATGGTACTTTACTTGAAGTCCATAACAGTTTTTAATACAAAACTTCATTAAAATATTATCTAAATCTTTTCAGATTTACTATTTAAGACTTTTATATCAGTAGAAACAACATATTAGATTTTGCTAAAATCGATAATTCTGAAGCTCCAAACAGTTTTTAAAAGACATATTAATCCCAAACTTAGTGTTTAAAATAGATATGTGAAATTGAAAATAACATATCACATTTATAAGCATTTATTATATTCTTAGAATTATGCTAAATGAAAAGAGAATGAGTTCAGTATGAAGATGAGCTATCATTCTGAAGGATTAAATTTATTAGCCTCAATCCTCAATTTTATGTTCGTTTAACTTTTGTTTTGCATCACTTCTCAAATAAAAAAATGCTACTTCTAAATGTTACCATTGTGTATTATTTTTAAAGAAATAGTATGGCGAAAATAAAAAAGAAATGTATGGAAACATTTGCACCCTAATGGAAATTCTACAGATATGCTGCTTTAAAAATTTTATGATTGTTAAGTCACTGTTTTGTAATCCAAAATAATTTATGACAAGAGGATACACTATCATTGAGCAGTAGTTTCAAATCAAAGCATAGGAACGGATTTTTACATGAGCACATATAGTTATATGGAGTAAAAAATGATTAGCAGTAGTGTAAATAATTAGCATTGAACCGTAAAATTTATGAACAAATTACGTTTGATTTACAAGTGATAAAACTGGAAGTGACTGGTTAATGTTTATTTACTGGGATCATTTTAACTGGTTTTCTGAAAGCTTGTTGCTGTTCTGGCAGTTCCATGGAATTAGCAGGAAGTCGTGCTAGCCACATCAGATTTTTTGATTTGAACGATATTGAGAGGAACATTTTTGAATGGTCGTATTGTTTGTTATTGACAAACTGAAAACATGCCATAATAAAGGATTTAGAAACTTACTTTCTCTCAATATGTAGTTAAGCATATTCTGCCATACTCATATTATGTATAATCACTTTTTATCAATGCAGATTTTTATTTATATTATAAAAAAGTTAATCAGTCGCCTTTTAAAATGTAGTAATTTAAAAGTTTATTTACTTTATGTACTTGTAAAAAAAAGCATTATGTAATTGCAGTAATATTAATTATTGTCTGAATTTTTCCAGGTGGTATGATTCCCATGACCGTCGGTATGATGCCAGCACCTGTGAGTAGAAGTTATTTGTCTTAAATATTGATAAAAATTCAAATATACGTTGTAAAGTTTGATATATTTTATATATATATACATACATGCAGTAGTACTTCAGTATGCACTGAAGAGCCAAAACTAATACTACCTTCTGAATAAAGCATTGTGCAACATTTGATCTGAAAACAGCTGCAACCCGTCTTGGCATGGATACCATAAGTTCTTGGAAGATGACTCGAGACTTACATTATACCAAATGCCTAAGCAATAATCAGGCAAAGTCGAAATATTTCTACGTGGTGGTGTTTGAACTCTGAGCTGCTGCCTGCTCTATGACATCCCAAATGTTCTCTGTAAGGTTAAGATTTGATGAGTTAGTAAGGACATTAATTGGAATTTATTCTTCAAACCACTCCAACACAATTTGAGCCTTGTGACATAGTGTGTTGTCCTGCTGGAGGATTCCATTTCTATTAGGGAAGCCGGATACCACGTAAGGTTACAGCTGATGTGCAGATAGTCCATAACTTTCATGGTCTGTTCCACATCTAAGAATTGCCCACGAGACTGTCCCACAAAGCATAACACCGTGACCACCAGCCTGTGCGTGACCTACTGTACAGGGGGGAGCAACTGTTCGCCTCGAAGAAAGCATACCCTGACATTGACGTAATGAATGAGAAATCATGATTCATCCAACCAAGAACTGTTTTCCTTTTATCCATGATCTAGTGTCATGATCCATGATCTAGTGTCTATGTTCCCAGGCATAGTTGATAATGATGCTTGGCCAACAGAGGCACACGAGTGGGATGTGCAGTCCCATATCCAACTGTGTGTGCTGAACTGTGTGTTCCGAAACACTTGCATTTGGACCTGCATTATATTGGGCTGTCAACTGAACCATTGTCTTGCACCAGTTTTGCTATACCAAGTGAGACGGTCTCTGACATCCTTTCTCTTTTGATGATGCATGGACATCCAACATCTTGGCTTCTACTGCTGGTTTACTGTTATTTATCAACTTTGCATAAGTACTAACAACAGCAGATCATGAACAACCCACCAGTCATGCAGATTCGGAGATACTCGTTGCGAGTCTTCGGGCCATTGCAATCTGCTCTGTTATCGAAATTGCTTAGATTAGTAGCCTTTACCATCACTCACAAAAGTGAGTGAAAGAATGATTCCTAACTTTCTCCAGCTGCAGTTAAATACCACTGCCACCTAATGAAGTGCCCTTCATGTCATCCAGACAAGTTCATTAAAAAATGTGAGGATGATCATTATTTTTTGGCTTGTCAGTGTATGTCCCCTTAGAAAGTTGTCTGTTGGATGTGAAAATTTTTATTTGGTATTCGATTTGTTTGGAAACGTGTGTGCGACACACAGGTTTCTTAACTTTTTTGAGGCCATGAGACCTGCCTATGAGTGTGGTTGTGCCTAGTATTACTATTCTGTAAACAGTTTACAACTATGAATTTTCACATGATTTTGTGTTTTCTGATATAAATTATCTGTTAAGTCATTTACAATGAGTTTTAAGAAAGTTAATGAGAAAAAATAAAATCATATCACCATGGAGGGGAAAAAAGAGGTTGCGGAAAAATATGAAAATGACAGCATATGTTGCTACATGCTATTGTGTATTGTATGCTGAGAATGGCAGCATTTAGGATTGTGAAAAACAAGACATACTATTAAATTGGCTAATGCTGAAAAGGGGGTTATGAATTACCAAAGATCAGAAACATGTTAAAAAATTGCTTTTTGTACAATATCACGTGCAGGGCTTCATTCATGTATGGTATGCATATACCTACTGCATTTGTACTTGTATTAAACAGTTATAATAATAACAGTAGGATTTTTTTCATAAGAATGGTTTAGTTACTTTTATTTATTTCTTATTTGAAAGGTTTATTTGGTATGTATGCATCCAAGTGTCTGGCATGAATTAATGACATGTACTGAGGTCCATTGTATATATTATTTAAATATATTGATATGTAACAATGTATTTTGTCTAATGACTTCAAAATTAATTTCTTGGAAGAAATTATGTTCATATTTGTTCTGTAAGAATACACTAGGTGGCGATTTTTTTTGCTGTTATTTTTCATTATATTACTTTTTTCCTTCCCCCATTTTATTTTTTGGCTAATCCCTTTTTAAAGTGTGGTTCTGAAAGAGTCCCATGCCTCTATTCCCTACTATCTGAATCGCTTGTGTGTTAGACCAACCTCTCCTCCAATAATGAATCTCCTTAGGTTCACATGTCCAGTTGACACACCCTCCACATGAAGAAGCTTTGCCATGTGTTATGATATGGTTTATTTGAGCACCATTCGTCGACCACATTGCATTGCTGCTGCACTCTTCTGACTACCTGCTTATAATTGCTTTATTGTTCATGATGCTTCTGTACCAATTTACCTTGCCTTGCAACACCCCATCAAGTCTACTTTATCTTCTCAATACTACTGTTATGAAATTCTAGTTAAGTCTCAGCTCTCATTTCCTTCATCTGTTTTCACTATAAAATGCTGTGCACAAACTGTCATTATGTTCAACTTACGATGAGGCTAAACAAGTGTAGGAGCCTGCTTCAGTGACAACTGGTTCATCTGATTTTGTAAGAAATGAGAATGGAGCAAAAACTTTATATATTTCTTAATATGTATACCTGTCTTTACTGAAGAGATTCTAATAATTTTTGCTTAAATAAAATTGTCTACTTTTCATCGTTTCAATAACATCAATTTTCAATTGCATTTAAATTGAAATAAATAGAGTTATTACTGTTTTTAACTTATTATAACTTTTAGTAATAGATATAATTTCCTCCTTAACCTAAAATTTCTGTTCATTTTGAAAAATTACATTTTTGTTTTAAAAAGTAAGATAATCCCCCCAAAAAAACTTCCCTCATCCCTAGTCCTTTTACTGGTTTGCCATAATCTATTAACCTGCCCTAAAAAATAAGAAACAGTTATTTTTTATTGTAATTGCTTATCAATATAAATGAAAAATGCTTCTCCTGTATCGTAGATAGATAATAGTAAAATAAATGGTTAACTGAAATCTAAAGTTGTGTATAGTAAAGAAAATGTCATAACTGCCAACCGTGGAATATGAAGAAGTGGGAGGTTCTTGCTTTCCAAACGGGGAACTTCCTGTGTGTTTTTTGTGCTTTCTAGTGGCATCACATCCAAATGAACTTCAGATTGACATTAATCTGCTTTATAATGTACGATTCAGGTTGTTGAACTACGTGTAACATGATTCTGATGTATGACACATTAATATTTAGGTACATATTATAAATTTTATGTTCTTTGGCTAATCACATTTTGTAATTTTCATACACTTTTATATTGAGAAAATCCTGAACCATAAAGGAAAGCTTCAATTTATCAAATTCAGTTCAATAAAAATAAAATTAATATTTCATGTACATACAGTTGTGTGGATGAACTTGGTAATGTACCCTATATTGAAATAAAACAAAATTAAATGTGAATATATATTGTAGATGTCTGTAGTATATCAAGACAGTTTAGATCAAATAAATTTAGGAAGAAAAATTATGCTAAAAGTCATAAAGGGGTGGGAGTAAAATTAGCAGAAGTTTAATTCCATAAATTTGGTTAATTGCTGAAAAATATTTTGATTAATGTAGGCTAAAAACTGGGAGATTCGGCATAATCTGTTGGGAGATGTGACAAAACATTGGGATAGTTTGAAGCTATGTTGCAATGTTTTATTAAATAATATATGTAGGAAACAAATTTTAAAAAGTGTTTTTCAGAGTATTTCATTTAGTACATTGCGCACAAAAAACTTCTCAAGCCAACCCTTTTTTTAAAGTAGAAAATAAAAAGAAAATTCTTGAAGTTGGTAACAATTTTGCAAGAATCTTCCAAATCTGTTAAGAATTATATATCTGAACTATTTTAAAATCATTTATAGATGCCTGCCATATTAAGCCTCATTCAGAAAGAAGAAAAAGGAAGTATTAACTTATTTAATGAAGAAGAGATTTTTTGAGTTTATATGTAAAATTTCCTTTTAAATTTGAACATTCCGGATTAACTTTTGTTTTCTACAGCATACTGAAACTTAATATCAGTATATGTCGGTGATTTTGTAACATGATTAGAAAATATTTTCTCTTGTCAATACCGTTTTGTTATACTGAAGTGTCAGTGTACTAATGTTTCATAAACTTCAGTTGTTTCCTTAAACTGCCCATTAAAAGATTTGATGGGTAAGTTAGAACTGCTCCTGCATCAGTTATCATTTTTTGGATATCTTAAAAACTTTTATAAACTGTGTCTACAGTGAAAGTGTGATATTTTTATCTAATGATTCTTTTCACATTTTAAAGAACATAAATGAATAATTTAACGTATGATTTTTCTTTTAGATGATGACACCAGTTGCAATGCCAATGCCAGCTCCAATTCCAATGCCCCAACAAAGAACTGTGAAAAAGATAAATACTCAAAACACATACAGGAAGTATGAGGTACATAGAAATTAAATTCTTGTTTAGTACTGTGTATTGTTTACATTGGTGGATGAATTATATGAAAAACAAATGCATTGAAGTTATAGAATTTCTTGCTGAATTTTTACATGATGGCATAATTAATGATATAATTGCAAATCCTTGCATTCGCTGTTCTCAAATTCACTTTTTTAAAAAAAAATATTTGTCTGTTAAATATTTTAGTTTGTAATTGTATTTATAATTATTTTATGTTAAATTGTATAAGTTATGTAATAGAAATGTGCAAGTTATGTAAATATGTGATAGTAAAATGAATATTACATATTCCTTAGAATCATGTAGAACAGCCAGAATTACCTAAAGGTCCACCGGTAACTGTATTTGTAGGTAATATTACTGACAGAGCTCCAGACACCTTAGTTCGTCAAATATTGCAGGTAAAATTTTTTATGTTTAAAATTTTGTGCAACTGAATTGTATATACAATATTATTTAGAATCATTAGATTTAGGTTGTGCATTATTTCATGCTTGTTAACTGTGTATTAATTTGATAATGTTTAATGAAGAAGAAAGTCTCAGTTTTACGTTGACATTAAAAGAAAGCACAGTGAAAGAAACTGTGCCTGTATGAAAATATAGTTTTAGAGAAAATTCCTGTGTTAATTAGATCTTTTTCATGCATCAGTTGTATGAAACAAAATTACTATATTTTTCAATTAAGTGGATTGGACATATGTTAATATTGTTTCCTTGAAATATGTTCGTGGAAAATTAATATCTGGCAAATACAGTATCATAGAAACTTTCTAGGAGAGTGCTGCGTTACAGTTGTCTGAAACTCATTTCATGCAAGCCAAATGACAAATAAGAACAGCTTGTAGGCCTCGTTAAAAAAGAAAAGAAATTTTGTCGGTTGCAAGAATAAGCAGTTCTTTCTTTTCAAGTGTGAGCGATATTTGTCACTTATAAATTTGTTGTGCAAGCCTGTTCATTTGCACCCACTATGATGCACAACTGGAATGCAAGCTGAGCTTATTCATGACCATCAAAAGGCTAATAATAAGAAAAAATTTATTAACAAAATAAAAATATTTTAAACAAATTTAAAATTCTGCTCACTGAGTAATTATATAAACATACATAAATAATAATAGTAATATCACAAACGAAAAAAAATTCAATTTTATTTTTTGTCTGAAACCTCAAGTCTGACTACTTGCAAGACATTTTTGTTGGTTACACTTTGTAATTCAAATATACTAATAGTTAAATATGAAATTTTTTAACTGATAATTCTAACATGTTTAATTAATCATTAAATAATGTACTGTAATAGCATCATTAATAGTCATTAAGTAACTTGCTTTAATTTAAACTGAAAATAAACAAGTTATTAAAAAGGAATGCAAGAGTTCAGAGAAAATTTTCCTAGTGGTCAAAACCTGAGAATAAATTATGATAGAATATTTATATCTCATTGTAAATTAATTAGCTTCAGTTATAGATAGTCTGGTATCGTAAAACACGTAATTGAAATGCCCTTATGGGTTACATAAAGTTACTTTGGAGGCTGCCATTTTGAGACTAACACAGTATTGTTCTGTATTTTCTAAATTTAGATCATATTTTAATAGCCTTTATCAAATGGATTTATGATCCAGAATCTCTTGAAACTGAACTGTCCAGAAGGTCTAAATGATGTGAATTGATGTAGGGGTTTACGTTTAAAATATGAATTGAGAACTTGTTTGTGGAAGATATAAGAAAGATGTATGACCTGCAGTATTTTTTCCTCTGAAGAAATTTTAACACTATAGACATTTTTGTACTGTGTTGATTTGTTTTAATCATGCCTTAAGTCATATTTTTTGAAGTACCCGTTTTGAATTTTTACAATTAATTTCTAGAGATGTGGAATAGTACTAAACTGGAAGAGAGTCCAAGGAGCTAATGGAAAATTACAAGGTAAGACCTTGTTTTTATGGATACAATTTTAACAACATTCTTCTTAGATATTTTATTTCTACCAAGCTATTATATTATGTAACTGCCAACTCTCTCAGTTTTGAATTTTAGCCCAGCAATAAATGAAATTTATTGAATTATTGAAACCTAATTAGGCAAATTATACTCTTCCCTCTTCTAATGATTTTCGGAATAATTTTTCTTATTATCAGTGTGTGGTACAGCACCACACAACTATTATGTACATTAAGTATTAATTTTACCTGAAAGTGTTTAAAAGTACTTTTATGAATAGAAGCTTTCTTTCAGTATTTGGGATTTTTTTGGTATAAAAGAGTAAAAGAAATGAAAAATGAAATGAGCCAAAGAACATAAAATTTAGAATATTCCACTAAATGTTGTTAATGTATTTTACATCCGAATTGAGTTACAGAAGGTTCACTAACTTAAACTATGCATTATAAATTGAAGTCAATTTTGAGTTCTTTTGAAATTATATCACCATGCAATGTGGAAGCATACTGGTTTTTAAGATTGGCAGTTGTAATGTTATAAGAAGCTATAGTTTTCGTATAATTTATCTGATTGTTGTAATAGAGAAATAACATTAGCTGTTTATTTCAGCTTTTGGGTTTTGTGAGTACGGTGATCCTGAATCAGCTCTGAGGGCTATGAGATTACTTCATGACTATGAACTTGGAGAAAAGAAACTTGTGGTAAGTTTATGAGTAGATTAAAGCAATTAAACAATTTTGCGCATTTTTAACTGTAAGTTGAGTAAATATTGTCGTCACAATATTATTTATGTGCTTTATATATATATAAGTGAACAAAATTAAGGGAAATTAAGTGAACAAAAGATTAGTGAATATGTACTAATTGCTAAATTGGAAGTCCTGAAAGCAAAATGCTATTTTCACCATTTGTCTTGCTGTGTCAAAGAAAAAAAGACAAAAAATCATTTTAAATTGGGTACTTATTTATAAGTGCAGTTTAGTGATTTTTTACAGGCCCAAAAGAATGAAAGCGTAAAATTTGGAGATGAAAAAATGTTTATTACACATAGTACATGTAATGAAAAAGGAAACACTAAATTTAGACGTACTGATGGCGTAGAATGTAGAATCTGTAATGAACAGCAAACTGGCAGCTGAGGCAGATTAAACCTTAATTTTTATTTCATTAAACATATTTTTTCCACAAGCAACTTGGCAAAGTGCTTGTGCCAGTTTCAGAGTGGTTACATTTTTAATAGATATGCAGAAAGAAGAGAGCAGCAGGTGGCCATTGTGATGAAAAAAACGTAGCAGTGTTGATAGTATAGAACGTAAATCCATACTGAAGAGGAATCTTGGCAACTGAATAAGATTTTTATTTCAGTTGACATTTGCAGCCACAATTCCTTAATGCTGTAATCGTGCCTAGTCAAGAACATTTACGTTTTTTGATATTGTTGCAATAGAAAGAGAGCAGAGCAAAATATCATAACAGGAACAGAGGTAGAAGCTAAGTTATGCAGTTATCCATTATGGCAGGCTATTAAGAGAAGGTTTCAGTTTAAGTTACTTATTAAGGGAAAGTTTTAGTTCTTGAAATTTTGAGTTCATGTTCTGAGTTGGATATGTATTAACTTCATGCAAGCCATATATGACATAGACTGATTTAGAAATGACACTGTCCAGAAAAGTTATTACTACTTTTAGAATAGATAGGGGGAATTAAGGGCTATTGCTAGTTTAAATTTTATAGCCTTGACATTCACATATGTTTTATTGAGATTTACAATTTTTTATCTTAACATACATATTACTGTATCTTATTATTTTTATCATTTGGAAAGAAGAGGGAAAAATTATGCGAGTAATTTCTAAAGGACACAGTTACAGTAAGAATATAACAAATGAAATGTAGCCATAGATAAACTACAGGTAACTGTCACAGTATTATGCCTTTAATTAAAAAAAAAATTGCATTTCATTAAGACTACATAGTAATGTTATTATAGTTTCAAATCAGGCATCTTCATTTCTGCTTCTGTGTAACTTGAATCTCACCCATTCTTGTAGTTGTCTATGTCATCTCTTATATCTCGAATAATCCATAAATGATTAGTGAAGGTGAATGTGCAGTTGACTCTGTTGCAAATTACAGACCTAACATCAATTCGTGTTTACTTCACTGTGATGAGTCAGTTCTTCCATTTTGGCATGAAATTGGGCATTCATAATGGAAAGATTTGGTGTGCCTTTCACACATTGTTTGTGAGGATTTGTCTGTCAGTAAGGATAGAAAGAAATAATCACTTGCAAGGACATATTCATTTTAAAATTTAGGGGAGCTCGTTATCTGAATGCACTGAGAAAATGAAAAAATTACCCGTATATTATTAAAATGTTCATAGCCTGGTGCTGAAAAGCTAGAAGGGGAAACATGTGAGGAAATACAATAATACATCCATATTTTATGTTTTGAGTAGTTTTCCAAAAATAAATCGATGAACCTACTTACATGCAGGTTTTCTCTCTTTTGTTCTGAAATAAATATCGTGGCAATCATTTTAAGAATGTACTCAAAGCATTGCTCTTTTATATAATTTTTGCCAAAGTACTGTTCTACAAAAAATGTACTGCAGTGCCTCACATTATAGGAAGTGCATGTTTTAAAATCAGCATCACTGGTTACCTTATAAACCCCCTGAAAGTAAGAATCAAAGAAATGCATATAAAAGTAATGACATTTCTTGTTAAAAGTGATCAACTGCAATATACATGGTTTCCAGAATTTGGGGCATTCTGAAAATATGCTGATGTTCATTAAGGTGGTTGCAGTAATACGTAAGTACTTAAATTAATTTGCAAGGGGGTTAAAAAAAAAAAAAAAAAAACTCAGAAGAAAAGTTTTAAGTGGTTCATTTTATGAATTTTTAATGTAGCATAAATGTAATTGATTACGTTTTTTAAAATTATTATTTCACTATCAGAAATTGTTGATGATTTACAAGTTTTTTACAGTAATTCCTCCTACAGTGCTGATTTTTTGTTTTACGTATTTCATAACTTGATTTAATATATTTGTTGTTCTTAAATTTGAGTATTGTAACTGATATTCTGCTCTTTAATATGTCTAAAGAACTTTCATATAAATATTACTGATGTAATTATTTTTTATTTTGGTTAAATATCTTGCAAGAAACTTAGAGTGGGTTTTTAATTAGGTTAAAGTTGATGCCAAAACTAAGGAGAAACTTGATGAATATAAAGCTAATAAGCTGGCGAAGTTACAAGATGAAGATGAGAAGAACAAAAAAGATAAAGATGATAACAAAGAAGAAGGAGAAACCAGTGATGATGCTTTGGACGAAATGACTAAACAGAGAGATAATGCTATTATAACAAGTCTTCAAGCTTTAATTCATGCTCATGCTGCAGAACTGTCTAAACCATCTGAAGATAAAGGTTAATTATGTTTACTTATTTGGATATTAATTTTTGAGAATAAAAATTTAATTATATGTTTCTTTAATTTTATGTATAATTTTTAGATATCCCAACTCCAGTTGTTGTGGTAAACCAGTCCGAAAAAACAAGCTCTGAGACGAGTAGTCCCAAACCAAGAATTGATTATGAAAGATTAAAAAAGAATGTAAGTTATTTTTCACTTATTTTAAAATTTAGGGTAACTTGGATATGTATTTCAGCAAATAATTACACATGAAAGTTTGCCTTTCATTTAAAATTGGCCTATTATATAACTGATAATTCGTTAGAACAAATTTTGCCTGAATTCAAGACTGCTTTTAAGCTAAAAACTCATTTCAAATAACATTAAGAGTTTTTTTTTAAATAAACTGAAAGGAATTTTTATTAAATTGTTTTTCTGAAACATACTGCAGGTGTGTGATTTATCAGTCTGAAGTGATAAATTGCTTCATATAGCACAATCTATCTTATAGCATAGTCAATCTATCTATAACATAGTCAAGGCACTAACAGTTATAAACAGGTCTATTTCTTTCTCAAATTCTGTTCGACAGGTATTATAATTGGAGTGCGCATAAGGTAGCACTGACTTTTGGTATTAGCTTGCTAACCTAAAAATTCAAAAAAAATTATCATGTTGTAAATATGTTAGTGCTGCATTCAAGTCAAAGCTTGTTGTAAATATGCTAGTGCTGTTTTTCAAGTCGAAGGTATAATAGAGTGGTAACATTCCTATAAACCAGTGGTTCTCAACCGCCGTTCCGCGGAACACTGGTGTTCCGCGAAGCTGTCCCAGGTGTTCCGCGAAAATTTTGAATATAATATGATAAGAAACAGTAAATTTTTTTATTACTATAAAATAAATACTACATAGTTTTGTTAATTATTTGAAATTTAGCAAAAATATTCAATATTATTCTAAATTTTCGCGGAACAGTCAATAATATTAACAGTGTAATTATCGAACGACGCAGTTACGTCGTTTGGAGTTACTCCGGGGAATACCACTAAATTTCTAGTGTACTCGATAACGCAGGGAGCGCTACGTAGTGTTGATTTCGTGCTGTTTCTCTTTCTTCGTACGTAAATAACAAAAGCGCAATTTCGATCTGCGGTTCAGCCATAATTTAATATAAATATCTAGTTTTCGTGAGTGTGTTTTTTATTGTATATATATATTTTATATTGTTGGAAATTGGTAAGATGAAATGCAAGTTGTGTAGTTTTAACAGTATTCTAATCTTTTTTAGTTGCTTATTTATACAAGACTTTTAAATCTGAAATATGGACAAATTTTTGAAAAGAAAGACTGAAAGTGAGGTTAATGTTGGGGCGAGTACAAGCAGGTCTTCTTCAATTGAAGGAGATATGCAAGGCAACAAAAATGCCGAAAATAAACGTAAAAAGATATCCGAATCAGTTCGGCATTATTCGGAAGAATATCTGAAGTTTGGTTTTACATGGAGCGGTAGTCAAGATGTTCCTATTCCGAGATGTATTGTATGTGGTGAAAAATTGGCTAACAGTGCAATGGTCCCAGCTAAGTTACAGCGACACCTTTCAACAAAACATTCTTGTCTAACTTCGAAAGGTAAAGATTATTTCGAAAGATTGCTGAAAAATCAAGAAGTGCAAGCAACATGCTTTCGAAAGAGCGTTACAATTTCGGATAAAGCGCAAATCGCTTCTTATAAAGTGGCAGAACTAATTGCATTGAAGCAAAAGCCGCATGATATCGCAGAATCGCTAATTTTGCCCGCATGTTTAGAAATTGTTAAGATTATGTTTGGCAATGAAGCGCAGCGAGACGTCCTAAAAATTCCCGTTTCGGACGATACGATAAAAAGAAGAATTATAGATATGTCAGGTTTTATAGAGAACGCAGTGACGGCGAAATTAGGTACAAAAAATTTTGCGCTGCAAATTGACGAATCCACTGACATAAGTGGCAAAGCCCAATTAATCGGATTTATTCGCTTTGTTGACGACACTGAAATAATAAATCAGTTTTTATTCTGCAAGGAACTTATTGGTCACGCAACTGGAGAAGACATATTTAATTCAGTATCATCTTATTTGGAAGAATGGAAATTATCCTGGGAAAATTGCGCAGGATTCTGTACTGATGGAGCTCCAGCCATGCGTGGCAGTATTAAGGGATTTTGTAGTCGAGTTAAAGCAATAAATTCAAATATAGTCTCTACTCACTGCTTTCTGCACAGGGAATCTTTGATTTCGAAGAGTCTACCAGCAAACTTAAAGTCTGTTTTGGAACAAGTCGTACATATGGTGAATTATATTAAATCGAGACCATTAAAAACCCGTATGTTCAAACAACTTTGTAACACCATGGAATCCAAATATGAATGTTTGCTTTTGCACTCTGAAGTGAGGTGGCTCTCAAGAGGAAAAGTGCTAACCCGAGTTCATGAGTTGAAACAGGAATTGCTAGTTTTTTTTAGACAAGAGGGTAATGATGTATACGTAAAATATTTGGAAAATGATGCATGGTGTACTAAGCTAGCATATTTAGCCGATATCTTCAGCTACTTAAATTCAGTCAATACATCTCTTCAAGGAAAAAATGAAAATATTCTGACATCCACAGACAAATTGCTAGCTTTCCAGAAAAAGCTTTTGCTTTGGAAAAATCGTATTGCTCAAAATCGCAAATTTGATATGTTTCCGTTATTAGCAACGGAAAATATTGTTAACATTAACGAAATGATTTCAAATGTGGCAGAGCATTTGTCAATATTGCAAGACAAAATAACTCATTACTTTCCATCTCTTAATATTGAAGACTTTGATTGGGCGCGAAATCCATTTGGTGAATTTGATATAATGAACCAAGATTTTTCTATTCAGGAAGCAGATGAGTTTATTAATATATCAACGGATCGAACGTTACAACTAAAATTCAAAGAAGAAGGAGTGGAAAGGTTTTGGATTTCCATCGAGAATGAACATCCATTTATTGCAAAACGAGCGTTGAATATCTTGTTGCTCTTTTCGACGTCCTATATGTGCGAACTTGGATTTTCAACTCTAACAAATATTAAAAGCAAAAAAAGAGAAAGACTTACCAATTTAGAAGAAGAAATGAGAGTAGCGCTCTCTTACATAAGACCCAACCTTGAGGAAATTTGTAAAGGTCGTCAAGCGCAAATTTCTCATTAAAATAAGTTACCATGTAATATATATCTTTATTTCAATTAAATATTAATCTTCCAATTATTTTGTATGATTTACATTAGATTTACAAATTTTATGATAATGGTGTTCCGCCAAAATCGAGACCACTTAAAAGTGTTCCGTGATCCCAAAAAGGCTGAGAGCCACTGCTATAAACTAATAAAAGATCAATATTGTCGTATGATTATTAGGTCAACTGTATTGTCAGTCATGTATGACTGGAGAAGAAGTTTAATACATCCCAAGTAAAGATGTAAGCCCTTCTAATAATGTTCAACACTAATGCCCATAATTTGTGAAAATATTGTAACGTATTTTGAAATTTTTATCGAAATAACAGATGAACTTCTTAGTAAATCATAAACTTTATTCTCAGTTCACGAAGATAGATAATTTAAATACAATTTCTAAATGGTAGTTTTACACTCCAGCTTATTATTAAAGTTTCTTCCTCTATCAATTTTTCACTACTAATAAGACCTTCCAGAATAATAATTTTTAAACATTTCTATCGTTGCTCAGCAACGCTTACACGAAACAAATATGGTGTTGCCACTCCAATATTAAGGATAATAAATGTAATCATTTTTAAATAATAAACTATTACTACCATTTTCCCCTTCAGGTAAAGTTTAATTGATATTTTTATAAATTAAAGATTACAATTTTTTTTTTTTTTTTCAAAACAACACAAGCATAATTGAAATACAGCATACAGCATATAATAGCATTCAGTCAGGAAGAGATTAAAGAACCAAAAAAAAAAATAATCCCCCGTATAAAAAGAAACAGATTCTTTAATCAGGCCAGGGTGTACGACTTAATGCGTCTACACTTTTATGGTTTTTACAACTTTGATGAACGACAGTGTAATTATAAGGTTGCAGTACCAATGTCCATCTCATAAGTTGCGGATTTAGCCTCACATTATTTCTGAGTCAAACTAAGAGATTATAGATCGGTCATGATGAGGAATTTAGTATGCTCGTCTAAATAGCATTGCAGTTTCTTTACAGCGAATATTATGGCGGCACATTCCTTTTCTGTGGTAAAGTACTTTTTTTCAGTTTCTGTTAACATCTTACTGAGGTATAATACTGAATGTTCATTGTCTCGTTCATCTTTCTGAGTTAAGATGACACCCGTACCAAAGTTTGAATTATCAGTTTGCAAAATAAACTTTATTGAAATCAGGTGCGTGTAGTATAGGCTATTGAGACAATTTTCCCTTTAGCTCTTTAAATGCTTTTGTGCACTCTTCTGTCCAATTTATTTTCCCTTTCTTTAAGTTTCCTTTCGAAGTTTCTGTTAAAGGTGCTGCTATAGATGAAAACATGGGAATGTAATGATTATAGTATCCTGCTAATCCTAAAAGTGCTCTGACTTGACTTTTAGTGGATGGCATAAAAAAATAGCTTTTACTTTGACTTCACTTCACATTCTTATACCATGACCTACAATATGTCCAAGATATTTTACTCTATCGTGAGCAAATTAACATTTTATAGGTTTAATGGTTAAACCAGCTCCTTTATTTTTGTCAAAACAGCTAAAACGACTTTCAGATGACTTAGATGTTCTTCCCAAGTGTTTGAAAAGATTGCCATGTCATCTAAATATGGAACAGCAAAGGGTTCACAACCATGAAGGATTTGTGCTATCATTTTGCTAAATGAAAATGATGCATTTTTAAGTCCGAAGTAGGGGTCTAAATGTGCCAAAACTTGTAACAATAGTGGCTAATATTTGGGCATTAGATGTTAATGGTATTTGCCAGTATCCCTTTGTTAAATCCAAAAGGGTTATATATTTTGTGCCTGTTACAGTTTCTACTTGTCCAATATTAGGCAAGGGGAAGAATTGTGTTTTAGTCAACTTATTCAATTTTCTATAGTCGATACAAGGTCTAGGATCTCTTCCTGCTACTTCCACTAAAATCATAGGAAAAGTGTAATCTGAATCTCCTATTTCAATTATTTTATATTGAAACATTTTATCAATTTTTGTTTTTAATATATCTGTTTGTTTAGGAGAAATTCTGTATGGTTTACAGTGAATTGATGTGCTTTCTATCAACTGCGTTATTAAATGAGTTTTTCCAGGCTTATTAGAAAAGGTTTTTGAAAATTTCAATAGCAGGTCATGCAATTCTTGAATTTGTTGTTCATTTAGCTTGTTATCTAAGGAACTGTTTTCTTTTAATTTCCACAAAATCGAATAATGTTGGTTCAGAGTCAATTGTTGGGACATTTTTCTCCATATCATCAGTTTCAGACTGATCTTCTGTAACCATAATGTTAACCGATTCCGCTCGCCTGTAATAAGGCGTTATCATGGTAGACTTGATTATGGTCGTTTTTTCCTTCGAAACAAATATTACAATATGTTTTGTTAATGTTAACTTGCGTTTTCCTATCAATTTGTTTAAATAAAACCATCCAGCATGAAATGTTTTAATTTGTAGGATTGTGGACTATTTAAAAAAGTGTTTTCTGTGGGATCTTTCCTTCACCAGTTTTCTCGTATTTTTTAAAACCTTTTTATAAGAAATGCATATTAACCATGAAGCATTTTAAGGACTTTAATTCTTATTCTAATTTAATAAAAAGTATTAAATGTATGTTATTAATTGACATTATGAAGTAATATATGCATTTAACATAGCAAAGTAACTCACGTGGAAGCTCTAATCAGGAAGAAAATAGTATAGGAAGACTAACTGGTAAAGTTATTAAACATTTTTCAGAATTAACTCACAGTAATACATCTCTTGATCAAGTATTTGATGTTTTATCCAGATCTTGATTAGCTATCACACTCAAGGTTACGTTACCACAAAAGATATCGAATAAAATAAAAATAACCAAAATTAAAACCAGAAATCCACATAACTTGGAATGAGGTTATATGGAAATTAATTTTTATTATGTGTCTACTAATAATTTTTTAGAAAAGGCAAGAAGAATGTATAAACACATTAAAATAATTGGTATTTTATAGAGCAAAATAAAAAGGAGGATAAAAGGCATATAAAAAACATTAAATTATCTTACAAACATTACAATTTTAAAAATATTTGTTTTTTAATAGTTTGTCTTGTTTTTGCCTCCTCCCTTTTTTCAAATTATATGCAGAATTACTTCGTGATCAATTATCTAGCTTTGTTCAAAAAAGAAAAGAAATACTCAAATATTTTTCTTCCAAAGCCCAATTTTCATTAAATGCTATCTTTTAAGTGATGTGTACCTTTTCAGTCTTCTTATATTGGATTTAAAACAGTGTCAGTGATTTCTTCATCAGTCTTAGTAATAGTATAATATTTAGAATTTTGCCAATAATTCATTAATTTTTTATTGCAGAAATTTTGGAACTCGAATATTTTTAAATCTTATTAAGGCTGTGCAGATGGTGGATTTTTGATCTTCTGATGTAGCTAATTAATTAAAATAATGTTTTGTGCCAGTTAATTTATCATTGGTATTCTGTAAGAATCTAAGTTTATGGTTACTTTCTTAATGTGGGCTGTTTGTCTTTAGACAAGAGCCCAAAGCATTCAGACTCACTTAACCCCTTAACTGCTGCGGGCGTATATATACGCCTTTCTCAGCCGATGCGTTAATGCCCCGGGCGTATATATACGCCCTTCCGAAATGCTGTCTTTTGCTTTGCGCTGCTACCAGTAAAATTATTTGCAAAGCTTTGAAATGCAACACCACAATGACCTTGACAGAGTATGCAAAGGAGAACACTATTTCAGAGAAGGGGGGGAGAGGGGAACGTTTCTGAAATGGTGCAAATAATGGCTGCCCAGTTATTGGTCATATTTCTGTTTGAGAAAACGCATTTTTTATTGTGTGCCTTCCGTTTTCGTTTACTGTTTGTGGTAGGTGCTTTTTATGTGATTACTTTCTGTCATCTTCAGGATCGGACACCTCAGGATATGATATTACATTAGATGAAGAGAAATGTGATTATTTTTCGAAAGATGCTTGACTTTAAGTACAACTTGACATAAAAAACTTGGCTATGTCGCCTCCATGCTTTCCATTTCGGTATACTGATTTCACAAGATATAACATTGAAACCTGATATTAGATTTTAATGGTTGAAAATAAATTGATCGAAACTCTATTTTTGGGGATCATTTTTATTATACATCTTTTTCAGTATACAAAGATTATTTTTATTATACTTATATCTTTTTTATTGTACTTTTATTCTAAACATTAAATTTTGTATTTTCAATTTTTCTTTTATTCTTTATTTTGTGAAAGTACAAAATACATCGCATAACTACGCGCGCCTGTGTAAAAAACGGTGGCACACGTTTTCTGAGGCAGTTAAGGGGTTAAAAAACTGTGTAAATATACACAAGCTCAGGATTCCAAGTATGAAAAACAAAAACCATGATCACAGAAAACAAAAAACTCAAGCATAAATCATAAACGTACCTATTTGAATAAGGATTAGGATTATGCCTACTCTTCCATATGTAAGAATGACTCTTGACAATAATCCTTGAGTGATAGAAGTTCAAGCTAGTGAACTTCAGTTACCACTGCTTCATTTGTAGGTTTCTTGACCATGGCATCACTTGCATGGCTCATTTTTGGACCTTGTTAAAGATGCTGTTGGCATTATTTGCAATGAGCTAGCTGTTAACTTGCCCAAAAGCAGGCTGCACAATTCATGATTCAGTTTTCCTTTTCTGCAAAGGTTTCTGAAAAGCATTTCTATGTGCAAGTTACAGATTGACTGGGACTGCTGAAGTACAGGTAATTTGCTATAATTTTAATTGCCTAAACTTCCGTAGTTCATAATAGGTAATTTTTTTTACTAACCCGGCAGATTTTGCTTATACAGCGAACAAATCCTCTTGTATAGTGACAATTATAGAGTTAGTTTCTTTGTTTAAGACTGGGACTGCTGGTGTACAGGTAATATGTTATAATTTTGATTGCCTAAACTTCCGTAGTTTATAATAGGTAATTTTTTTACTAACCCGGCAGGTTTTGCTTATACAGCGAGCAAATCCTTTTGTATAGTGACAATTATAGAGTTAGTTTCTTTGTTTAAATTTTGGACTACTGTTGCACAAGACCTTATATTTCAGCATTAATAAGGTGATGTAATGTAAATTAATTTTCCAGGTGACACATTAGATTATAGGAAGAGGACATAGCTAAATTAAAATAAGGAATTGGAAGACTAATCTAATACAAAAAGGTTTAAGAGAAAAAAAGCCACAGTTTGCATCAAAATGTCTTGCTGACCACCCTGAACTTTAAAATATTATCAAAGGAAAATATTAATGCAGGAGTTCCCTAAAAAAGCAAGTTAAATTTTGTAGTTATTTGAAAGAATGTTGAGAAACCGACAAACTTAACATGTTAATTACGTGTAATAAAGCACAAGTTAATTTTCAATAGATTTAAACAATTTGCTTTCTAATGAAATTGTTTTAAAATATGTGTATATTTGTCTGTTGTGTAGCATTAACATTTTAAATTATTATTATTATTTTTTTAAATCCCATGTTAATTTTCAGAATTTCTGAAAGGGTTTCACAGTTACCCCTGATGTTTGCTGTGTTGTATTTTTTGGCGCCTTGTTTTTTTGCGCAGTTCTTTTTCTTGTGATTATAAGTCTACATCCTTGCCAAATGGTAGTATATTGGAAAATAATATGTTATTTGCTATCATTATTAAGCAGCTGTGTTACTGCATTTGGGTTGTGTTCAGTAAAATCATATGATTTGCTCTTTAAAAACCTAAGCCTGGTGTGGCACTCAGAGTAGTTCCACTGGCAGTTACTAAGTTTTATATTCAGTAACTCTCTGGTCCAGGGCCTGTGACTGGTGTTTTTAAAGTAGGTTTTATCTCTTAAAAAAGGCTTAAGTCTGCCACTTGGGTGGTAGCTGTGTGTTTTATTGAGAAGTTTCATTTTTCTGCTTGTCAGAATGAATTCAACATTAATTTATTGATAAAAATGTATTTTATAGTTCCCTTTCAAAAGGTCCCTGTTGTTTTTATTTTGAGCCATTTATTTTTATCTTGTAAAAGATTAAACTAGCTTAAAAAGAATTTTAAGAACGTTGTTAAGGATTAAGGAAATTAGTAATCAATTCTCGTCTGAATTAATGTAAAATTTATGGTGATGATGTATATGAAACTGCATATATTTATTAAGTGAAGAGTAAAGTTGCTAAATTTTGTCATTTGTTAGAAAACACATGGAATTAATTATTCATGAATAAATAATGCAACAACAGTTTTTGGTAATGTAAACATTTTTTCATGCTTATTTAATTTTTGCATTGCTATTTGTAATTATCATTTAGAATGTTGTGCTGTAACTTGAGCAAGTTGGTGAGTAGCAGATTAGGAAGTCCAGCATCATTTTCTGTGTATTCTTTATTGGAAGTTTTTGGCAGTTAGGAAATGAATGTATGGAAAAGTGTAAGATTTTGTTTATATGCTTAACAATTTATTTCATGTAATTTGTCTAGATATTAAGTTCTAAATTTAACCTATTCATTTATGTTTTGAAATAAAAGAGGCATATTTCAAAAATAATAACAGTTTAGACTTTAACAGAAAGCAAACAAACAGGTCCTTGTGAACAGTTTTATATAATTTGTCTAGATATTAAGTTCTGAATTTAACCTGTTCATTTATATTTTGAAATATAAGAGGCATATTTTAAAAATAATTGTTTAGACATTTAACAGAAAACAAATGAGAAAGTTCACTATTAGTTCAGAACTTGACCATTCATCTTCACTTTTTAAAGTAATCACCATTTTTTGTCTAATGTAACCTTCTTGTCATTGTTCAACAATGAACAAACCTTTATCCTTAATTCTGTGCTGCATGGGAGTTCGCTGTTGCAGTTTTTAACCTATTTCTTCCTTCAAATCATTAAGAAGTAATTGAGCTCATTAACTGAAGAAATACACAAGAAGCATTACAATGTAAATGGCATTACATATAAATTCACTATCGGAATTGCTGAGTCTTCAGAATAATATAGGCAGTAGTGTATGGTTGTGTGTTGCTGTAAAAGAGAATAATTCCTGACTTCAACATTTTAGCCTCTTTAGATGATATCTCATGGTATATTTCTTAATATAACTGTTTTCCTTGCTCTAAAAAAAGTCCATCAAAAGACACTTTCATTGCAGAAAATGGCTGTCATGATCTTCCTTGCTAACTGAATTTGAATAACTCCATTAGGTGGATTATTAGCACCAGGGGTGCTATTAGTCTGTAACCTTGCTTTTTTGTCCATATCGCTTTTCAAATATTATTGTCGTGTATTATTTATAAAGAAATATAATGAATTAAAAAATTATGCATAACAATACAAATAAAAGGATGTTGCCCCAAATGTTATCTTTGCATATTATTTTTAAAGAAATAATGTACTAAATATGCATATAAAAAAAAGGAGGCTAACATTTAATGCTTTAGTGGAAATTTCGTCTTCATGTATGCTTATAGCATTTGCAACACATCACACTTTCTTAAATCGAAATTGCACCAGCCCAGGACAAGTATCATAGATTTACTTATTCTTGCAGCCATTATTTCTAGGGCCCACCAGTGGCCGAGCAGTAAGTTGCTGAGCACTGGTAGTTCGAGTCTAAGTTCGATTCCAGGTAAATGGGCTGGTTACATGGGTGTTTTCATGGTTTTCCCCAAGTATAATGTTTATGCGAGCCAATTTCCCTTAAAGAAACCTCCACGAAGCCACTCCTCCCCTTATGTAGATAGCAGTACTGTGATTTGCCATAATCTCAATAAACCATTTATTTCTAGTCATGGAAAATTAAACAAGATAAGTAACAAAACAGTAAATAAGCCAGCTGAATATAGCTGGAATTTTGGATATTTTACTTTCTCAAATCTTGAATTTCTAGATTTGAGAAATGTAGACTAATCAGAAAATTTACAAAATCTGAATCTTTTTCATATTTTTTCAGTACAAGTGTATCATTCAGATTAAAGAAAATTTAGACTTTATAAAAAGTATGTATTAAGTTTAGGGAGGTTAGAATTCTTGCTTCAGATTTCAGAAATGTAGACTCCATAATCAGTAAATTTGCAAAATCTAAATCTTTTTCAAATACAAATATATTGTTCCGATTCAAAACCTTTTAGACTGTATAATAAAGCTCAGTGATGTCAGACTTATTGCACAGCAAATAAGTTTGTGATATAAAGAGTTATTTTGCCATTTGTCTTGCACTGAAAAAGAAGAAACTGGTAAAATTTTGGGTTGAGTATTCAAACTGGAAGATGGAAAACAGAAATACCCATCATTCACAAAACTGGTTAAGTCTCTTTTTAATTTGCTTACACGAAGCATAATTGAATGTTCATCTAATTAATTATATATGAATGATATGTCAGAATGATTCCATGAGTTAGTCTCTTCTTTCTAGCAGTGTCTGATAGAACCAGTTGTCTATATCAAAATATCTTACTGATATTACTGAATTTTCATTTGTTCGGAAACAAAAATATGGACATAGTAAGGTAACCCCCTCTCCCAGGAAAAGCAAGCTTAACTTGGCAATTATTTTTTTTAAATGTTGACAAACTAAACGGATAGCGAACTGTGTGAATTGATAAAGTGAAACAATTTAAATAAATCCAAAAAGTATATGCTTTTTTCTTTGCTTGTGAAGTAGTTTAAAAATATGTGTGCATGCATATATGTATTTCATATCAATATTCTGAATTATTTGAAATTAACATGATATTTTTAGGGATTTTTTAGCAACTACCTTTGACAGTTGCCTTGCGTTGCTGTATATATGTGATTTGACAGTTGTTGCCAGTTGCTTTTTACTTTTCCTGTCCTTATTTTTGAAGCATGCCTCATATATAATTTGAATATAAATCTGCTTCAAGTAAATAAAAGTGTAAATTACGCATGACATTTATTTTACATAGGAACTGGATGAAATGGATTTGGAAGAGGATAAAAAGTCTCTCATACATCGTGAAATTGATAAATTCCGGGATACTTACAAGGTAACTATCCCTCCAAATAATTTTATGTGCATGAGGAAGTTTTTTCTACAAGAAGTATATTCCCTTTTAAGTAACTCCAGTAATCTCGATTATACAACAACTTATAAATTTTAAGCATATTATTTCAGCCTTTAAAAAAAAAAGGAATGTCAGCTTTCCCCCCATCTTTTGTTGGCACAAGTCCCTAGATTTAATATTAAAATAAATTATAGTGTGAAAATTTTTATAATATCTAGATCCAATGTTAAAGAAAAATTAATTATGGATTTTTACTTCCTCTTTCCTCTCATAATTCAATTATTATTTTTATCTATAATTCTTTAAATAATAATCTAAACCCCAAGAGTCTGCATTTTAATCACTTTAAATGATATGTAAAATCTTTGATTATCATTTTTAAGGTAAACTCTAAATAACTTCATACATTCTTTTATACTTATTTTTAAATATTGCATGAAGTTTTCTTTACTGATATTATTTTCTGCTTTTCATTTAGTAAAATTAATTTTAAGTAATTTTTATTGATAAATAATCTAAGTCTTGTGTGTAATTTGTGCCATTTGTAAATGTCCCTATTTTGCAATGCAAACCAAACTAAAAAAATTCAGTAGCAACACCACTTTAGCTGCTAGACTATACTAGTACCATTCTACTACAAATAGCCAAAATGGACATTTTTCGTTCATTGTGCATGTTTTAGTGTGTGAATGTGCAAATGATTGGTGCTAGTGGATTAAGCTTAAGTTTGTTATATGATTCCCCAAACACTAGGAGTAAACCTTGTTGATGTTAAACAAGCTACAACACGCCACTAAATGGGCTATGCTGTTTAATTTTATCTAGGAGTTGGTGAGTAAATTGGTACTTTGATATATGTTGTTGACACTTGTTTCACTGAAAATCTGAAGAAACACTTGTTTAATCATTTTTCTATAGCTAAAAATGGGTAATATTTGAAGTTTCATGTTAGAACTTGATCATAGCATTCACTTTAATATCATCTGAATAATGTAATATTTAAAAATGTTTCAAGTATAGTTTCTGTATTCAGGTCTGTATATAGATTTTTTTTCATTAACGGCTTTACTGATCTTTTGCTATCCTTTTGTGTTTAATTTCTCAAGTTCTCGGTGATTTAAATTCTGTTTATACTTGTCTTTTTAAATAAATAAATAAATAAAATAAAATAAAAAATATATATATCACAGAGGTATTGATTTTTTGTAAATTGTGCTATATACGGGGAGTTTCACTCAAAAATGGATGATCTTGAGCATTATTCAGTTTGTTCTAATTAGGCTTTCAAGAGTCATATTTTTTACATAATAAATGAATCTGCATGTGAGTTTGTCACATAGGGCTGAAGGCAAACTGGTTCAGAACTATAAAATTTGGAGCATACTTTGTCCAAATGATGAAGTTGTGCACTTTAAAGGAATTTAAAAGCTTTATTTATTATTTTGTTCTTGTTATTGTTTTTAAATTTAATAAACCAATTTTTTTGCACTTATCTCTGTTTTATGAATGAGCAAATAATTCCAAAATTTGACTGTTTATACCATCAGATATTATGGGGAAGAGAATTCGAATTCTTATACCTAAATTACTGTCTTGAAATTTTCGTAGAGTTGGAAAATAATTATTTTATTATTTGTAAGCAAATTAAACTTGCTGTGAAAGTCTTCTGCCATTTTGTAAATGATCTCTGCCCCCGCCCCCCCCCAAAGTTTTAAGTTTTGCATTTAGTTTTCAGCATGTCAAACCACTAGCAAAATAAATATTTAATACCTTTAAAGGCTGACATTGATGAATTTTTTTCCTGTGCAACTCAAAATTATTTTGTATTTAAGGCTATTAATCTAATATTATATCCAAAAGTTACTATTCCTCAAGTGTATTAATTTATTAGAAATAGGAAATTAATTTGTTATTGAGTGAAACTAATACAAGTGGGCAATCAAAAAGGAAGTTTATATTTTTTATTCAATTTAAAGAATTCACATACTGCCATTTTTTGCTTCAGTTTTAAAATTGTGAATTTAAAAAATTCTTTATATTGAATCTTGTCCATCTTAAGTGAAATTAAAATGACAAGATACTCATTTTTGTGGAACATTTTATGTATATGTGATGATTTATTTCATTGTAAATTACTTACTATTAGGAGAGCATGATTAGGGAATGCACCAATTCATTTTTTAGTCATGACTGAGGAAACTGCTGCATAAATTACACGAAGTTTAGGTGTAATGGATAACTGGACAGAATTTTGGAAGAGGCATGACTAGTTTGGTAGTTAAACAAACAATATATTTCTGATTTTTCTTAGCACTCATCTTCTTAATTGGTTGAACTTGAGGGGTGCTAAATGCATTCCACAGTTTTTTTATACATAATTACACCTTAATTAATGAAAAATATAGTTAGCAGAGGCAGGAAGCTGAAGTCATAAATGAGGATGTGTAGTAGTTGCGATACTGTTTATTAGGTGCTAGGAAACCTTTGTTTTAATCCTAAGCAGTGATTGGGGAAAAGATATTGCATTGCGGTTACTGCAGCGAAAGCATGATGTAATGTAGTGCAGTATGAAGCTCTAAAGAGGAGACATATGCAACTAAATGTAAGAATTTAAAGAACTATTCCAATTAAGTTTAATTCGATAATATTTTTTAAAAATATATATATTATTTATAAATTGCCAGTGTATGTTGCAAATGCTGCTCCTTCTAACCGTGCTCATTTATAGTCTACCCAACACAAGAACTCATTCTATTCATGGAAGTGGTTCACATGTTGTTGTAATTCTGTTGTATTTTCTTTTTCTTTCCCTCCTCACTGAAAAAAATATTAATGTTTTACTAAGGAGTGAGGAGGATGGTATATAATTCTTCCAAGAAAATGGCAGTTTACTTAACATTCGATTAACCATGAACTGATGGGTGCCATAATAAGTGTCCATATTAGGATTAGACCGAAATCATTTGACAATAATTTGTGAATACATTAGCAATTTATTGATGGTTCTGTTTAGATAAGGGAAGTATAATAATAAAGAAATACCAATAATAATAAACCTGATTTTGAAGCTATATAAAATTTCTTCGTAATTATGACAGAAGTTGACTAGAAATTGAAAGTATTTTTCATGTTCATTTAAACTCTTTTCATAAATATCTAAGAACATATTAAAGTTGTGCTAGTGCTGAAGAAGTGTAAGAAATTTCTTAAAGTGGAATCCGTTTAAAATTAAAAGTGTGTGTTATTCTAATGTATCTTAACTCATTAAACTTTCCAAATGATTTTGTAAAAAACTATTTATTGTCTGAAAATTCCATTAAAATTACTTTGAAGAAATTCCAGTACAATATTGTGTCTAATCTATCATTTTTCATGAAAAAGAGCAGAACTCTTACCTGTTCAGTTGGTACTATCTGAATGTGAAACATTCTAAATACATATTGGTTTAAATCTCTTACTGCTGCTTCATATGTATTTTTTCAACTGAACTATTTTTGAATATTATCCTTTTTCATTTTAAAGTAGCGGTAAACTTATAGTATATGTTAGAAAATAAATCATCCGAATAATTGCATGAACCGCAAAGTTTCTGAAAACCTTGAAAGCCTAATTTAAACTCTCTGAGTATGATTATTAAATTGATTATTTAAGAAATTTGTAGCAATTTCTCCACTGGTACTTTTTATTTTCCTTGAGTCATTGGTACTTGGAATATTTCTGTTAAAAGTAAGACATATCTTATGTATAAGTTTTAATAAATCTATAGCCAAAATTTTTTGGCCAGTTTTTAATGGCATCATTAAAGGTAAGTATAGTTTCATTTTGTTGTAAAATATTTTTTTCATCTTTCCCATATAAAATTATCTAACTTTATTATGTATTTTATCCTACTCAGTTTTAAAATTAAGAATAATTAAAACTATCTTTTAAATCCCTCTTTTTTCCTTCCTTTCTTTTTTTTTCCCCCTCATCTCTTCATGGCAAAATTAAAGTACAAGTTTCTTTTTTACTGTCCCTTTATCTACAGTCTTACTCTATATTTTTAAGTAAAATGTTAACTTGGTAAAGTATTTTTGGCCAAATGTCTTCTTGCCTGTGTTTCACAGGTATGTATTTCTAAATATATACATATTTTTAATAAAAGTAAACACTTTCTTTCTGATTTGTAATCTTATGTTGTGAATAAATTGTTTAGAATTTAATTAACTTACACTTGTAACATGTTTTAGTTAATTGTACTCAGTCCGCTTATATATTGTTAAACAATTATTATTTGATTTCTTTTGAAAGTGAACACAAAGTAATTTATTGCTTGTAAAGTGTATTTTATATGCATATGTAAAAATTGAAAAATTCTTATGCAAACAAGTATAAATATGTATTTATTTATCTTGAAATTTTTGCATAATAATGTAAGTCATGTTTCCCAAGTTTTTAATAAATAAAACCTCAGTGCAACTGTTTTATTTTAAAACTTTTGGATTAGAAAAACTAAGCTCCTTAATTTAGAAACTCTTATTTTATTTGATATCTGAGAGAAAACAACTGTATTAAGTTTCCAGTTAACATCTTGGGAGTGAAGAGTGCTCTCTCCAATGAAGAAGCTGCCTACAATGTTCTGCTATTGGATATTCAGAATCTATTTTGCAAGTTATAATTTTGCTGTTATTTTATAAATACATATATATATATATATATATATATATATTAAATGTTTTAGAACTTCCAAATATTTCTAGATTTTATTTATTTGTACATTTTAGATAAATTTTTGCTATTAAAATTTTAATTATAATGGTAAGACTAGCCATGTAATACACTCCTGAACAGTGATATGATGTTATCATGAAGGAGAAATTATGGAAATCATTGGAATAGGACTTGTGGCTAAAGTATGCAAATGATCAGATTTTCACATGTCAGTCAGTGAGAGAAACAACTTTTTATTACCATATGAAGCATGCAGAATGTCTTAGGACTGCTAATTATCACTTACTGTTAAATGCCAAATGAGCTAGAATCCTTAAACTGCAGAACATACTAACCCTGTGAAATATCACACCATGCATGGATCAAAATGTCAGTGCTACTGAAATGGTTACAGGGATAGCGTACAAACATGAATACAAGTGGGGTATATAATCAGACCTCCAAAAAACTAACTATATTTCTATTACACTTGCAGGTAAAGTTAGATTACTTACTGTGCACTGAGTGCTGTAAACTGGTATAGAGATGGTATTACCAATGTCATGATCAGGTGTTAAGGAAAGGAAATGCTAAATGGCACAACTCCTTTGCATTATATGTGGCAGTTACACTATAGTTTAAGTTGACCATGGCAATATAGGGCATGTCTTATGGACATTAATAAATTAAAACTATGCTATGGAACCAGTACTAGAGCTTTCCTACTAAACTGTTCTTGGTATTGTGTTTGAGAGGAACCGTGATTGTTATAGTGGTTAGCAACGCAGATTGCCTTGCTGATGGGAACCAGCTTTGAATAGTGGAGAAAACATGGACTTTTGTGCTGATTAACCCTGCTTTGAATTCTGGAGAAGGCATGGATGTTTGTAAATGTATAATATCAGTGTGGTATATAGGCTGTCAAAAGTTTGGTGATAGTGGGAGACCTTCAGATAATACCCCTTGGTGTTCTCTATCAAAACTGCGACGAAGCTGCACAGTTAGTGCTGTAAGACCTATAGAACCAACAATGAAATTCTGGTACTGTGCTTACTTGTATCTGTACCCATACAATTTTTTCAGGAAGACGCTATCACACAATTTGTACCTATTTATCACTCTGCTCTGACTCGTTATTAGTGGTCTGCTGCATCTCCAAACCTTTCATGTATGAAGTCCATTATTATTATTGGGCAACACTGTGTATGGAACTGTAACTTATGTAGTGTGTGAATTTATGGCATTTCCCTGGTGAGCTTTAGTAAATGAACTGATAATAGGCCAAGTCATATGCATTTTTGTATATTATATATGTGCTCTTAATAAAGTCATGAAGATTTGCATGCTATTTGCCTTGTTTTGATTGGTAAGACATCTTTGCCACTTTTCTCATATTTCTAATTTGCATAATCCTGCATCTCTTTATTCATGATATTGCAGTTTTACTGTTGAGGAGTGTAAAAGTTTCATGACTTAAAATTTGGAATTCCTAATGACATTGAATATTTAATATTTTCTTTGTATGTGATGTGTGTATTATTTTCTTTTTTATGTTCTTTTGTGAAACTGATCATTGATAAGGATTGTTTTATTTATTAAAAAATATATTGCTAATTTTTTGGCTTTGGAGTCAACTGTATGGCAACTAAATTTATGCATAGTGTCAATAACAGTATAGTGATGATGTTATTTACATTCTAAGTGATTAATGTATTTTGTAATTTTTTATTGTAATAAAACTAAAATTTCCATAATTTCATTTTTATGGGCATATTCCCCCCCCTTCATGAAAAGTAAGATTCTTAAAGGAAATAGTTGTTTTCATATTTAGCCTGTGGCTTGTATTTGAATTTTGGGTATATCGATTCAAAAGCAAGTGAATGTATCAGGCTGGGTCTAATTTTTCATATGGAAGTGAAAGCATAGCTTCATTAAAAAAAAAATGTGTTTAAAGTTACTGAATTCCTAATTTACTTGCTTAGAATTTATTTCATCTTAAAATTGAATGCATTACTTCCAAATTCTTTTTACTTCGTTTTTAGTTCGATCAAATAGTAATCGGTGCAAATTTTTAAAAACTAACTCTGTATTAACTTAGTGTTAGTTGGTAATAAAAATTATCAATTCATCAAAATATAATTTTTTCCTAATTTAACAGCAAATTTTTCCCTCAGTTTAAATTTCTGTGGGAGGAAATAATAAATTTTCATTAAAAAAGATTTTGTAATAATTTAAAGGATTTTTGGAAAGGCAGACGTGATTATTTTAAGACCTTGCAATTTAAAATGTATGTAATAACTTATTTTAAAGCCTGCTTTCGATAAGAGCATAATCTTTCCACTTTAAAGTCATCTTTTTAGTAGTCTCAGCATCTTTTTCACACTGATAATATTATGCTCTCATGAAATATATTTCGCAGCGTATCCAGAGTGTAACTATTACACCTCAGAAAATGGATGGAAATGCACAACCATAGCTGGTACTCTTGGTAAAAACTTTATTTGCTGAAATTGCCATTTGGAAAACAATTTTTTTTAATTGGATCATAATGCTTTTTTTTAATAACATAAACTTATTCATACTTATATATATTTATATAACATATCCACACTTTTCGATCTGGCATAAGTGTGTAATATGTCACTTGTCTTATCTGTTTTGTTATGTCTATATTGCGCAGAGAGCAGAAGAGGAGAAAGAAAAAGATAAAGAACGCCGTCCACGTAGAAGAGAATACGAGTCTCCAGAGCCTCGATCTCGTGACAGAGATAGGGATCGAGACCGTGACAGAGAAAGGGAAAGGGAACGTGACAGAGAAAAACGGTGGTCTAAAGAACGTTCATTGGGAAGAGAGGAAAGAAGCAGTAGACGAAGGCGTAGTCGTGAAAGAGATCATAAGTCTCCCCGTGAATCTCCTGTAGTGAGCAGAGAGCATAGAGAGAGATCAAGGGAAAGACAAGTTGAAAGACAAAGATCTGTTTCCAGGGATCGTAGTGACTGGAACCGAGAAAGAGAACGATCCGATGAAAAGTGAGTGTAAACTTTTAAGTATTTATAATTATGTAATTTTTTTTAATATAGTCTGTAACATTGCTATCAAAATAAGTAAAATCTAGTACATTAAAAAAAAGAGTGAAATCTAATGCTTGCAGTAGTCTAATCTTTAGGCAGCAATATCTGTAAAATATGTTACTTGTAATGATCTAACTTTGTCTAGCAGTATCTGTAACATTATCAAAATGTCTTTTAAATCTGGTACTTTTGGAGAGGGGAAGAATGTATCAAATATAAAGGCCAATTTACACTTCTCCGAACAACTTATAGCGAGCTCTTGGTACAACTTCCTAGATAATGTAAACGCTCACTTCCACTCAGTAGAAACATAGGGGAGATGAGTCTGAGTCTATTTCTACTTTGAACCAGTTGGAAATCTATCCGGGCAGTAACTCCAAGCAATGTTCGCAGAGACGCCATGCCCAATTTTTTCGTCATGTCGAAAATGCCACGATGAAGTGATAATCTAATTATGGCATTTTTTAATGCATTTGGATTTTGTGAAGTATTATGGGATACTTCACTACCAAATATTATGACTATTGTTTACTAATACCTAAATATAATGTGGATATAACTACTGATCAGAATGAATTTAGTTTTTTGATATTGTAGAAAAAACAGAAGAAAATTAAATTAGGGTAGCAGATTCAAAAATATTTACTTTAAACATATTGATTTCTGAATTTTCTTTAATCAAAAAACAATTAAATTATATGGATTCAGCTACCCAATAAAATAATTCAACTACCCATTAAAATACTGTTTTCAGTTAAAAAAATAAGTGAAAGGGCGAACATTTATTTTATTTTGTTGTTATAAATTTCGAAAAGCCAGTTTCTACTCATGTTCAGTTACACCTAATAAAGTATAATCTAAAATTTTCATATTTTGTTTCATAGACTTTGCTTTTTATTTGAACCACAAATTAGATTTTATTTACAAACGATCAGTCGGAAGTATTAAAATAAAAATCACCGACAGAAAGCATATAAGGCTATTATTAACATGTTAAAATTCGAGGGTGTTGGAGAGTTCAAGCAAAAGATTAATAATTTTCGCTCAACCTCATACACAGAAAGTGGCCTCAAACACTTCTGGAATAAATATGCTGATTGTTCATTTTTGCACTTGGAAATAAATATCGCAGAGAACTGTAGAAGTCCCCAGAAAGCAAAATGCTATCTGCGTTTTAATTTTGCTGGCAGAACATCTCGATTTTTTTTTTTTTTTTTTTTTTTTTT
>KK117143.1:90396-158160 GCA_000611955.2 Stegodyphus mimosarum | reverse complement strand
TTTCTTTTTTATTTCTGTCTTCCCCCCCCCCCCCAAAACGGAAATGAATTCATTGCAAACTGCTTCTCAAACTTCAAGCACAAGTTGCACGTCGGTTTCCTTTTTGCAAACAAACAGAGCGACTTGTCAGTCCGCTCTGATTGGTGTAAACAATCTATCGGAGTACAGGTCCGTTCACTCGGTTCGAGAGGCTTGCCGAAAGTCACTCAGAGAAGTGTAAACCGGCCTTAATATTTATATTTTAAAAGAAAAAAAAAGGAAAACTTTCAGATTTTTGTATTATGTTCAAAAAAGCTTTTTTTTTTTTTTTTTTAAATTTATACACACATGTTTTCAGATTTTATATTATGGCCAAAGGAGCCTTTTTTTTTTAAATTTATATACACATTTCGAGAACGTTTCAGCTAAAAAATTTAAAACAGCATATTTTTAGAGTTTCCAATAGCCAGTCTTGTTTGCTGGATACAAAAATATTTTGTTCTATGAATGTTTGTTTGAAATCGTTCAATTTTTGTAATTAAAAATTTGTTAGTTTTTTAAAATATGAAATAGATAATGAAACATTCAAAATTCAGGCTTCCAGGAGCCCATATTCAGGTGGAGGACTACATTATTCAAAATTTGATGGCAAAATCAGTGAAGGGCGAAAATATTTGGTGGCAACTATCTGAAAAGTGATTCGATATTTTTAGTGATTCAATGCAAAATACTGTTGCAAGACTCACAGCCTTTTTGGGCTAAATAATGTACTCTCTCATTAAATAATAATATGCAGCTTTAATGATTATACTTACTTTCGAAGAGAACTTTTTAATGTTTATTAAATCAATATGTATTAATTAATGTATGTTAATCAGTTTATTAAAAGATATGCTTCATCTTTTTTTTTATTATTTTAGATGAATTATTACAAAAGTGTGATAATATGTTTAAATTTAAAAAAGGATTGGACTATCCATGTTATAACTTCTAAAATTTGTCATTGTGCTTTTAGAGAAACAGAACTAACCAAGGAATTATAAAAATTATTTTGATGAAACCGTGTGTCTTGAGATTTCATTATTTTACAAAAAAAAAAAAAAGTAGCAGTTACATAATTGACTTATTTTTTGAATTATTCAAACTCTCCGCATCTAATAAACAAATATTCATAATAAAAGTATTTGTGACAACCATCACAGTTTCATGTTGTTAAACAGTTTTTTATTAGTGGAAAGTGGTTGTTATGTCTAAGTTCCTCTTCGCTGCTTTCTTTAAAAACATTTTGTTAAACTCCCCCGCCTACCCCCACACAAAAAAAGCCATCAGTTACAAAAATGGAATTAATTTTATGCATGCCTGTTAAGTATATTTCCAAGAATAACTTGAAATTTTGTAATTTTTTTAAAATATTTTTTTCTTTGTCTTGTTTGAAGAACTACCACTGTCTCCAGACCTAAAGAGAAAGAATATGATAAAGAGGAGGAAGAAGATGCATATGAAAGAAAAAAGCAAGAAAGAAAAATACGGGAAAAAGAAGCTCTGTATCAAGATGTAAGCTTATTTTTTTTTTATTTACTAACATTCTGTAAGTTCTTAAATTTTTTATGAAATTAATATTTTTGTGTTATTTGAGTGGGAGATTGATTACATTTACCATTGAATTAGTAATTGCAATCTCATGCAAAGAATTTTCCCAAAAATATTCTTTGATAATTTTAAGTGTATTGAAATTGTGCTTTTTTTCTTTTTCCCCCACCAGTTAATTTTATTTTCTCAGCTCTTTTTCATTGGTAAATTTATGTTTAAAATTGTGGTTTTTTTTTTAAGAGTTTGAAGATAAAACAATAGTTTTAAATTGAAGTGAAATTTTTAGTTATTCCCTTTTTTAATACTATTTTTAAAGTTTTCAAAATAATAATTATTGAATTAAATAAAAAAATTCTTTTAGCTCTATCATCTATGATTCTCAATCAGCAAAATGATTTAGTAGTAGTATCATGTAAATGACAAAATAATTTCTTTGAACAGCGTCTGCGAAACTGGGTAGCAAGAGAAAGGCGAAAAGCTAAAGAATATGAAAAAGAAAAGATAAAAGCTGAAGAACAAAAAAAAGATGAAGTAAAACCTATTTCTTTTCCTTTCTTTCAGTCTGCACTAAATATTTATGATTTTTTTTGTGTGTGATCAATAAAAAAAATATTTTTATTAACAGGCAAAAGAAGCAAGACGATTGAAGGAATTTTTAGAAGATTATGATGATGAAAAAGATGATCCTAAATATTTCAAGTATGAATCAACAGCTTATACTGAAATTTTTCCACCTTATATTTAAAGAAAACAGTAAACTTGACTTTTCTTTTTTTTGATTTTTAATAGGGGAAGTGCTCTTGTTCGAAGAATGAAAGAACGGGAAAAGGAAATTGAAGAAGATATGCTTGATCGTCAGAGGGAGAAAGAAGAATTAGATGAATTACGTAAAAAATTGGTTGAAGAAGGTCATCCTGATCCAGAAGCAGAAGTAGAAAGAGTTAGTGTTATTGTATTTTCTTATGGAAAACCTGTACCCAATCTATAACATTATTTTGCTATGAAATAGATTAATAATGAAGTATATTTTCATATTATGTGAAGAACTATGAATTACAAATCAACAAAAAGTTCTAAATATGGAAGCTAAATGTTTTGTAAATAATTCTTGAACTATTGTTTTGCTGGTTATTATTATATGGAAAAGAAGTAATATTTAATCAAAGAATTTTAAAACTTTGTACACTTGCCTGATGCAGAAAATGTAACACCATGAAGATTTGGCCATATAAATATACAAATTTGTGAGAATACCTAGCGGAACAATTCATGCAGATGATATAAGATAGAAGTTGGGATAAGAAGGAAGGAAATAATGGGTGAACCAACAATTGTTACTCTTTACTGCTTAGGGAACCCAGAATTTAAAAAGTTAACTTTCCAGAAGACGCATATGTATGAAGAGATGCCTGCATGATGACACCATAGGCAGTTCTGGGAAATGGATGATTTTAACTTTCCAAAAGACTCATGTAAGTGAAGAGATGCTTGCATGATGAGACCATAGGCAGTTCCTTGAAACAGACTTTTTATGAGGATTCAAATTGTAAGCTTACATACGGCTATTCGGTCTTACTGTCATATCACTACAGGAAGTACATAGATGTATCCACTGTAAATAGAATTTGTCTAGATATATCAATGAAGGAAATGTAAATAGTCGGGAAAAAGACCAGGGCCATCTAGACGTACTACTGAAGGCACAGGTTGACTCATACAAGGAGAAGCTGTTGGCAGCCCTGCAACTCACTGCTGTGGACATGCAGAATTGACTACTATGGACTTTCCAGAATGTGCAGGGAACTGTGGATGCTCTGGTATCTGGGAGAACAGTTTCCCAACATTTGGCTGAAAATGCCTTTAACACAAGCCACCCTTTGCGAAGGCTGCCATTAATGCCAAACCTCTGAGTGAAAGTGTCGTCTACATAGCGAATCCACAGACGAAAAGATAGTTAATAATTTGACCTCAAAATAGTGCGTGTAAATGCCAGCAAGTAAATGACTGAGGGGATTTACCCATAGCTAGTCCTTCAATTTGGCGATATATTCATTTTGGAAAACAAAGTGAGTTTGACTCAGAGACTTTAGTGAGGGAAATTAACTCTTCAATTTCAGTATGTGAGAAATGGAATTCTCGAACTCTAGTTTCAAGGCATTTTAGTGCCCCTTCAACTGGAACGTTAGTAAACAGCGATTTAACATCAAACAAAACCATAATGGAGTGCAAAGGGGAAATATCTTTAAGTTTATCGATGACTTTGCAAAAATTTTTTACTGTGTGAATATTGTTGGAAAGTAAAGGAGAAAATATGGAAACCAAATATTTGGCCAAAGGGTACGACGCCATTCCTAAATTGGAAATTATAGGTCAAAAAAGAATTCCAATTTTGTGAACTTTGTAGAAAGAATAAAATCTAGCATAATTAGCAATAGGTGGATTGAGTGATTTCTTAAGCTGAGTCGAAAGTATATGAAAACATTTAACAGCTGTTTTAACTTTTGTGAGGTCAGAAGTTGACGGATCGAACAGTATGGGCCTTCACTTGTCAGTTTCATGACCCCATTAATGTATGTGTGTTTGTCCACCCTTATCAGCCTTCGAAATTATAATATTAGAATTAGAATGAATTTCACATAAGGCTTTCTTTTTGGTTGAGATTTGGAACAAATTGTTGTTAAAATTCACATTATAGGTAATTAAGAGGCGAATTGTATCTTTCTGTGTTTCTGAAATTTTAGGGAATTTAAAACCATTTTCAATAGGGGCAATGATTTAAGAAACTGGAGGTTTCAATGATTTAATAAAAGTTAAAGTTATATTTTAACACATTCATTTGATCCTCTGTGAGATTCACCTTCGAGATAGTGACAGTGAGAAGATCCACAAGATGGCGGGGCTAGCTGAAAGGGGCATAAGTTTTTGGAATTTAGAAACAAGGATGTGTGTATGGCGTTGACAAGCAGTTTGAGTCCTTATGATCAAATGAAGAAAAATTTAAAGTGGAATTGGCAATTTTTAAATGAAGGTGATATAATTCATGTTCAATTTTAGCCAAACATTTGCGTGTTTCTTATAGTGTGACGAAGTAGTGACAGTTTGTATCAATGCATAATTTTCGAAATGTGAACTGAAGATTTGAGACTACATTTAACTTGTATAAATTTTGGAATGATATTCTGATGTTTGCAGTTGAGCAAGAAATAGAGATGGTTCAAGAATTTCACATTCTTAAAGGCATAACTTATAAAATCGATTCTTATCTGTTGACATATTTCAGAAGCATAAACAAGAAAGGACAATGGAATGAACAGAAAGTTTTAAAAAGGAAAAACTAAAAAAACGTAAAACAGTTAAAATTATTGGAAAAGGACCATTGAAAATGAAAAACAAAAAACGTTATTGTTAAAAACGTAACAAGTACAGAAAACTATACAATACAAAACGAAAACACTATTGAAGCAATAAAAATAATATGTAACCAAATAATTTGCAATAATATGAGTAAATGATCCACAAAGAAATGTAAACAGGAAACTCGCCAACTTCCGGAAATGTGGAAATCCAACAACCATGTGGGTTAAAAATGAAATGGCACAAGCGAATAAATAATCCAAACAGGAAAAAATTTCTCAAAAATCCTGGTTGGTATTAAAAATCAAGATGCAAGAGAAACACGCCGACATGGGCAAATCCACAACCTTGTATTCGGCGTAGATTTTGGTTAGTCGATCACTTCAATTCCAATCCAGTCTTGCCTAATGCCTTCAAAATTCTACTAACTTAATCCTTCATTTTTCATTACTATTTCTGCCGATAGATGGCTCTATGGGCCCTTCCACTGGTCGCCTGTGGGTATAAATATGATCAACATTCACTTTCTCGCTTTTGGAGAGATTTTTTGGTCCTGATGAAGGACCACCCATTTTGCCCTCGAAATCAATTGGATTTTACAAAATCTATGCCGAATACAAGGTTGTCGATTGCCTGTCTTATTTTCCACATCAGCATGTTTCTCTTGTGTCTTCAAGCTTAATAGTATTCACTTTTTATTAAGAATGGTATAGATTTTAAAGTCTGATAAAATTCAGTTAGGTATGATAATCAATCAATTTCTGAGCATAATATTCAACCAGTGATTTTGAGAAAACATTTACAGCTTTCATAGATCTTCCTGCCTTTCTCTGAAATTTTATTTGTGTTTTTTATACCTGTTTGTACATTGCTTCATGTTGTTCCATTTTTAATATCATTAGACATTTCAGAGTTGCTTTGTGATTCTTATTTTGTGTGTGTATCTAAAAGTTTTCTAGTTGTGATCGCACATATATATATTTTATATATATACATAACAATTCCTTCAAATTGTGTTTTGTACTGAGAGGAACGCAGCTTTATGTGTCTTAGAAATTTTTTTCGAAATTATATGCCACATTTCAGTTTGGGCTAGGTCCTGTGGATATCAATAGATTCGGTAAATTATTTGCCACTTTAAAATATTAATATTTTTTTACTTGAGCATTAGTTATCTAAAGATATGTTACACCATTCAGATTTTAATAAATTTAATTGAAACTTGAGTGTCTTTATATATATATATATAATTTTATGGAGACTGGTCTTCTTTCAGCATATTTGCTATCATTATATAATCTGGCTGTGATTTATAGTGAAAATCTATGCATTTCAAGGGAAGGGAATACCTTCTGTGCCAAAATATCATCAACGAAATGTTTTTGGCTCTTTGAAATTTGAAAAGAATATACCAAATCTTTTTTAAAAAAATTTTTCCTCTTCTATTTATGTGTATTTAATGAAATTTAAGTAAGATCAGTTTTGCCTGATTTTTGAAATTCATATTGGCATTTTTTTTAATCTAATAGAAGTGTTACAAATTGTGTAATTTATGCTTTTGTATAAAAAGGCTGAAATATTAGCTAGTAAAGAATTTTAATGTCTTCATAAAAAGATAGTGTAGGTAAATTTTGCTGAACATCTTTATGTGATGATGTACTTGGAAGTTCTTTCACCGTAAACAGGTAATTTATACCATAATCTGGTAAAATCTTTTGAATATAAAAAATCTTGAATAAATAATCTCCCAGTGCATGAAAGTTATCAATAATTTGATGTTTCATATGGTTTTATTGGAAGGATCAATCGAAACATATAAAACAACTCAAGTATCACACAAGAACAATGCTATATAATAAAAAGAACAAACATTTAAAGTAAGAACCATAACAAATGAACATGGGAACAAAAGTAAAAAGTTAAAACTTTAAACAACAAGGGAAAGGAATATAAGAGATGTAGTCTTTACAAGGAGTTCATAAAAGCTCTGGCATTTCCAGTGTAGTTTGCTTATCTCACTACGTTTCTGAGACTCTATCTGTGCCATAGTTTTCTCATTTAGCACCACCCGTGAGGCACATGTGAATTAAGGATATTACGGATGCGAGTGCCTCCCAAGATCAATAACTTAAGATGCTATTGTTAGTAATTTAGATTTGTATTAAATTGAATAAGAAATTAAAGGTTGCATTTTTATTATTCAAAAGAGGATTTTCTTTCTTAATTTTTTCAACTTAAATATTTTCAGTTATTATTAGAAGAAAGTCGGTTGATGGAGCCACCAAAGCCAGAAACACCGGAATCTGATCAAGAACCTGAAATTCAGCCATCGCCTGTTAAGATGCGGCCTATTTCTAAAGCAGCTATGTCTCCTGTGGAGGAAAAGGAAGATAGGGTGATATCAAAGAGACCTGTCTTGGAAGATGATATATCTCAGAGTAGCTTCTCAGGTTTTTCTGATGTCATAACACAGCAAGAAGAAGTTAAATTAATGGGATTTACGAGTCTGAGGCTGGGTAAGTTTTTTAATATCGTCTTTAATGCTTTCATGTTCCCTTTAAAATTTAGAAGGGAATATTATGTTCTTTGCAGTATTCTAAGATATAGGTAAGGTTCTGTCAATTTGTATCAAAATATAGTTCAATCTTGCTGAAATGAACTTCAAGGGACTATAAATTTGGTTCACGATATTCAATCTGGTAAGAAAAAATGGATCATCTTGCAAAATAGTGTAAAATTTGATTGATGAATTACATTGAAAGAAAAATTCCAGAATATGACAGTAATATAAAAATTAAAAGTAAATTATAATTATGTACAATTACAAAAATTCTTTTTCGTTGGTTTTCAGTTTCAACATGCAACAATAATTTAACACAAAGTTATGGCTTAGATCTGTCTCTGCTGTTGCACTTTTTCATCTAAAATACGCATTTACAGTTATGAAATAAAGATCGGGTTACAGAGTTTGTCTGATAGCTCAGTCAAATGGAATCAAAGAACTTATTGAAGCTCTTTGTCTCAGTGGCTCAGTAAGATCTCCTAAGGAGTACCCTTATTGTGTGTTCTGGTTTTTCAAGAACTGATTGCTACACTTGCCTCACCTGCCTTTTGTTTAGAATACAGAGAAAGGTTGGGGTGAAGATAACAAGATATTGGCATTCTCCTTTCCACCTAAATGAATGGCACTAGGTGTCCTCATCCCCCACAGATCTGGGAAAGGGGGAACCTTGGAGAGATCAATGTAGCGCACCTGGAATTCAAGGCGTCACCTTTCAGGGGCCTCCAGAATCACTAGGTTCATAATTTGTATGCCTCCGTGGTCGAGACTGCCTAGATACAGATCCTAGCCAGTAACTTCACAGAGTTCTACGTCAGCCTGGGGGGGGGATGAAGATAAAAGAACAGTAATCCAAAGATGTTTTTGTTATTCTGATATCATAAACAGAGTACATTTAAGGGTTAGTAATCTTCATTTGAAAATTGGATAAGTTCTGGGGGAAAGTTATTTTTAGTCCAAGGTAAGTAGTTAAATATTTCAGTTTAAGTCATTCAGTAACATAAGTCGATTGTAAATTTTCAGTCTATGATAGTTACAAAGTGCAGTACGTCGAATTCATGTACATTTGGAAATTTGCTATGGCCATTAAGTCTATAGGAAAGTGGATGTGACCAAAAAGTTTGTTCGTTGTAGCAGTATTGGATTGTATTTCAGTAGTACTTTTTCTATGCATTAAAAGTATAAAATTAACTGCTTGACAAGTTTGCTTTTTGGAACTAAAATTAAAAATATTAAGTCATTGTATATTAAAATTTCTTAAAGTATTTCCAATCAAGCAGTGATTTATCATCTGCATTGGGTAATTTTAATGTTTTTATTCTTAAATTTTAAAAAAGCTTTTGTTATTGATTTTGCTTGCTCTTTTTCTTTTGTCAGTCATTGTAGATACTTACGAAAAATAATCATTCGAGTAAATCTTATTTTTAAAATTAGGGAGAAGGATTTATCTGTCCTTCCTTTTTCTGCATTAAATGAATTTTTGGTCTGTAAAGTATGCTGATTTTTTTTAATATGATTAAAAGCATTTGCTAGATTTGACATTAATAAATATTTATTTTGATGATAATAAAACATGTAAACTTTAAATGAATCTGTGCAAATTTTACATTCCTGTGTATATTCAGTATCAAGATTTGCAATACGTTGTTTTCAGACTTTCCATTTAGAAAAAATATGTGCCCAAAATTGTTTGTTATTCGATAGGACATGATTTTTCAAACATTACTTTAGTAAAAAGTATAACTGTGTAATGTTTAATTGTTTTGACTCTGCACAATGAAATCATTTGCTTTTATTGCATGTACCAAATTAAAAAAGTTGTTATAGAATGTTATTATTGTATTCAGGTCTTATTAAATTATTTTTATTCAAGAATTCTGAGTGTAAGTATTCATAATGTTCAAACTAAACGGTGATTGAGCCAAAAATTTGTTCTAATACGCTCGTTGCCATAAAAATTTGCAAACCAAGAAATAATTGTGAGATTGTGACGAAACTGGGCATGAAGGTACATGTGTGATAGATATACAGAAAATTACACTCATGTCCAAAATTATCTTTACATACCCAAAAATGATGATATTCAATGAAATATCGAATCATTGTGATCCGTATTTGCAGGGAATGTGTGAAAACCAAGCCTAATTAGCATTATCCAATCAAAAGTAATCAAACGGTTTGTGATATGCAAATCTAGGCGTTACGTCATCCAAGGGTGAATCAAGCGCTTTGCGCAAACTGAATATTTGAGTGAATTTCTGCAACATAGCGTTTGATTTCAGTGTGTAGGGACTCAAAGCGGTTTGTTATGGCTTCGAAGTATCATTTGGAAGAATCTGTAAAGTGGCGAATTATCGGCCGTTTAGAAGCAGGGCAGTCAATCATGGAAACAGCCACATGTCTGAATATTTCAAGACAGACAGTCTCTAAGCTATGGAAACAGTTTCAAAATGATGGAAGTGTTGTAAGGAGGCCTGGACAAGGTCGGAAACGAATGACAACTGCTTCTGAAGATCGGTATCTGGCATTAACTGCCCGTCGTAACAGAAAGGCTACTGCTCGCCAGTTAAGTTCAGAGCTTGCAGCCGCCACTGGAACTGTTGCATCACGGCAAACAATATACAGAAGGCTTAATGAAAAAGGCCTTTATGCCAGAAAGCCAAGGGTATGTGTTTTACTGTCTTCACAGAAAAAGGGGGATCGCTTTAATTGGTGTAAAGAACATCAAAACTGGACTGAACATCAATGGTCCCATGTTCTCTTTACTGATGAGTCGCGGTTTAGTTTAACTGGTGATTCTAAACGTGTTTACATCTGGAGGGAGTCGGGAACACAAAATGATCCCTCGAACATTGTGGAACGTGACCGTTTCGGTAGTGGAGGTGTGATGGTATGGGGTGGAATAATGATCGATGGACGTACGCCCCTACACGTGTTCAGCAGCGGATCTGTAACAGGTCAGATATATCGGGATGAGGTCTTAGATCCTTATGTAAGACTTTTCAGGGGTGCATATGCACCTAACTTTTTATTTATGGATGATAATGCCCGTCCACATCGAGCAAATCTCGTTGATGAATTCCTTGAAAGTGAAGACATTAAGCGAATACCTTGGCCACCAAACTCTCCTGACCTTAACCCGACAGAGAACTTATGGGACTACCTTGGAAGAGCAATTGCACGTATACATCTTTCTCCTAGAGATGTAAATGCTCTGAAGACGGCATTGCTGGAAGAGTGGAGATTAATTCCCCAAACTGTGGTTAACAACGTTATTTCCAGCCTTAAAACACGTTGTGATATGTGTGTACAAGTCAGGGGAGATCATATTCCATATTAAATTCGTAAGACTTAATTCTTTTTCTGAATCATTCCTTTTTTTCTTTGACATGGGAAAAGCGTATGATAGAACTTGGCGGCATGGGACTCTTCACGACCTTTATAGCACTGGACTGCGAGGTAACTTACCTGCCTTTATTCAAAACTTTCTGAGGGATTGCACATTCCAAGTTAAGATGGGATCGTTGTTCTCTCGTGTGTTTTTGCACAAGTGGTCCAACAACAATGGTTTTAAATTTGCTAGCCAGAAGACCGTCTGCGTACATTTCTGTCGCAAAAGAAATCTACATCCCGAACCAGAGCTGCATCTTGATGGTTCCTTGATCCGAGTTGAACCAGAAGCAAAATTCGTAGGAGTCATCTTTGACAGAAAGCTCACTTTCCTTCCGCATATTTTAAATTTAAAGAAGAAATGCATTAAAACCCTTAACATACTAAAATTCTTAGCAAATACTTCATGGGGAGCAGAACTTTGTTCTATGCTACACATATATAGAGCTTTAATTCGTTCCAAACTTGACTATGGTTGTGTTATCTATGGATCAGCAAGACCTTCTGTACTACTGAAATTGGATACAGTTCACCATCATGCTCTACGGACATGCTGTGGAGCTTTCAAAACATCTCCAGTCCAAAGCTTATATGTCATCCGCTCTGAACCTTCTCTGGAGTTCAGACGCAAGCAATTATCCCTTGAATTTCATTATAAAGTAATGTCACAGGTCGAACATCCCGTTCGTCTCATGACATCTGATTGGTACTGGTGCCTCTACCAAGCACGTCCATCATGTATCCCTCCTGTTGATCTCCGTGTTCTCCCACGGATCGAAGAACTCAACCTAAGTGATCTGCATCCCAAAAGCTTCAACCTTTTCAGTATTGCACCATGGCAAGAAGTGAATATTCAACTACTTGACATTTTTGGAGGACTTAAGAAAAACAATACCAATGATATACAATACCAACAAATCTTCCTAGAGCATAGAAGCAGTCATTCTAACTATGCAGCAATTTTTACTGACGGCTCAAAGAACCATGATCATGTCGGGGCAGCTTTTGTTTGTGATAAAGAAATCAAGAGTAGTACTCTTCATAAGGCTGCATCCGCCTTTACGGCAGAAACTCTAGCCATTTTGAACTCCTTAACCTTCATCTCTAAGCAGAATAACAAAAAGTCCATCATCTATTCTGATTCTCTGAGTGCTCTTGAATCAATAAATACAAATACTAGCCACCCTTTGGTCTTAGATATATTAAAGGTACACCTTCGTTTGAGAAAAGCAGGTTATTCTATTGCATACTGCTGAGTTGCCGGACATGTAGGCATCAAAGGCAATGAACTCGCCGATGCCGAAGCGAAATCAGCTGATAGTACTTCCGAAAATGAGGTTCCCTTTACAGACATACGGAATTATATCAAAGCAAAGATCTTGTCCAGGTGGCAAGAACTATGGAAATATCAGACTCTGAATAAATTAAGGCAAGTGAAACCCAATTTGGAGTACTGGGAGTCAAGAGGAAATCGTAAAAAGGATGTACTGCTGACTCATCTACGAATTGGTCACTGCAGACTGGCATATCAGCATCTCTTGAAAGGAGATAAGGAATCTTTTTGTGGCACTTGCAACGCTCCTATTTCAGTCAATCATATTTTAACCTGCTGCCCTATTTTTAATCAGAAACGTGACCATCATTTTAACTCTACGAATGTTAACAGATCTTATTGGAAGAAATCCCCGCATCAACCTCATAAATTTCTTAAAAGATATCTCTCTCTACCATATGATTTGAGTTCTTTTTTCTCATATTTTTGCTCTATCTGTTGCTAGAAAACTTCTCACCTTCATCTGTGCATACTTTCATCAGCATTACAGATACGATCACAATTCATACTCTCCTAATTCAGCAATCATATTTTAAGCTGCTGTCTTATTTTTAATCAAAAACGTGATCATAGTTTTAATTCTACGAGTTTTAACTCAACAAATCTGATTGGAAGAAACTCCAACATCAACCTCATAAGGTTTTTAAAAGGTATCTCCCTCTATCATATGAACTGAGTTTTTTTCCTTACAACCTGCTCTACCTGTTGCTACAGCACTTCTCACGCTCATCTGTATATACTTTCATCAGCATTACAGATACGATCATAATTCATACTCATTAATGTTCGTGCATTTGTATCTCACTCACTATCCGTTTGGCACATAATAACCTTCTAGGTTTTGTGCCATTAAAAGCCAACCAACCAACCAGCTATCATTTTATTTAATGTATGACCAGGTTGTTGTTCAGATCTGATAATTTTTTCATGAGTCTTTTTAACTGCAATATTATTCATTATTCATAATTGCCATATGAAGTAGTTATTTAGTTGAAAATAAACTAATTTTTACATTTTGCAAAGTTAGATTTTTAAATGCTTTTAGAGATGTATATGAATTATACCTTTTTCAAATATTGGTATTCGTGAGATGTTTGTTTTATATTTTAAATATGCATTATCTTAAATTTTAATTTTCTTAGGTGCAAGCCCTACTCAGCACAACTCAAGTCCTTCTGTCCTAGCTACGAACAATCACACATCTAGTAAAAGAAAAGTTACCGTTGATGATGTTTTTAATGTTAATGATGAAGAAACAGAGTCAAGAAAGAAGAGGAAATTAATTCCTTTAGATGACACTCAAGATGATGGTCCCAAAACTCCAAATTCAGTATCACAAATGACAAATGAAGAAAAGCGGAAGCATATCAAAAATTTAATTGAAAAAATTCCTACTGAAAAATCTGAACTTTTTGCTTATAATTTAGATTGGAAAGTAGTAGACTCGGTAGGCTATATTAGTATTTATTTTGTGCTTATTTTGTTTGTGAGATGAATATTTTTCCATACAAAACTTTACCAGCTCTACTGCATAAAAGGCAGTATATTATGTTTGATCAAAGTGTTTAGTATGTTTTCCTTTGGCAGCATATATAGGTGCATCATAGGTATATTTGTTATAATTGGTCAAAAAAGTAGATTTAATGGTAAAGATAATTTTTTTTAATAAATTAAATATTCTATAATCTGCTCTATTCGGTAACAGAATGTGTTGTTGTTACTAAGAGTTGCCAACTCTCCCGCCGATTTCTGGTCGTTCTCCCGCCAATCTGATTTACAGTGTATTTCTCCCGACTTTCTCTTATTCTTAAAATTTCTCATGATTTTTATGTAGCTTGACTTAATACTTCGTTATTTGCAGCCCCATAAAAGTGATTTGGGGTGTCTGAAAGCACCTGGTTTTTTTCTAGACTATATAGAAAACCAAATTATTTTCATCTTTTTTCTAGACTATATAGAAAACCAAATTAGTTTCATCAGTGAGAAATTATGTCTCGTTTCTCCTTTGTGAGTAAGAACACGTGTCCGAAAACGTCAAGTTCCATTTTGCCAATGAGCATCGAGGGCCATTGTGTGTCATCTGGCACATATTAGCCAATGAGCACAAAGCAAGATCAAGACTGTTATTTCGTTCATCTTACCGCTAACCTTTGTAAATGTACTTGCCTTCGAGAAATAGTTTAAAAAATTAGGATATTTCATATTAGTTATGTCTGCGAAAAAGGTAAAATACGCAGGTACTTTTCAAAAATCGTGCATAGATGAGTTTTCTTCTAATATTTCCTCAAGGAAATGCATTACATTTCCTTGAGGAATAGTCTGAAATAACAGCATAGTCTGAGCCCTGTAGCATAATTCTGCTGCTTGTTAATATGTTCAAATCTTTAGTTCTTTGATTTTAATTACCACCCAAACAGAGGCGTAGATGTTAGCGTTGAGTTGACACATTGTAAATTTTTTAAAGCGTGTAATTGTATTTTTAACCCTTCTTCTGGGCAGTTACTACTCTTCCAGTTTTCACACAGAAGTTAGATAAGTGTACTCTACAGTGTAATCAAAAATCTATATTCGACCCATTGAAATATATGATTTGCATAACCTGCCATTGTTTAACTTAATGGCAAATACTGATCTGGACCATAATACTACAAGGAATTTTAAACAGACTTTGTTGTATTTTAAGATGTGCTTCATCCACATAAAAATACAGATCTTGCTAAGGCTTCTACTGAAATTTTAGTGGACTGGGTGTGGAGTTTACTTGAACGAAAGTTTTCTGGATGGTTGTTCTTTGAGAAATATGAGTCAAGTTTCCTTTCTTATATTTACTTCAAACTGATATTTAGGCTAAATGAAAGCACGTGGTTCAAAAGGAAGGCCTACAAAAAATGCAGAACTTATTATATACTCAAAATGTTTCTTAAATCTAAATTCTTTTGTCGTATAGTGCATCTAAATTCTAGTATATTTCCGGGCATGTGTTGAAGTACCTGATCTTAGCATCTGTACCATTCACCCCCTCCCCCAAATGGCAGGCTGTGAGCTGAGTTCGGCTTGGTTGCAGTTAGGGCTAGAAGTGGTGGTTACTTTAATATGGCGGCATCAAGTAGGTGGGCCACCTTTTCCTCCAATGAAGGGATGGACAGTTACGATCATGCCTTATCTGAGGTTTGAACCCCAGTCCTTTGGTTTTGCAGCCGGCTCCCTTAACCACTATACCATGCGAGTGACCATTTTTCTGTTGTATGTAATATTTTCAAGTGGAATACTTCCATTATTATTGAGATTTCCTTGTGGATCCAATTAAATTTGCTTTTCTTACCATTTGTAATAAGCTTGGCTAGTGTTGTACAAGTATATTTCTCGATAGTTGAATTGTAACACCTGAAGGAAAATTACAGGGTTATTAAAAACAAGATAAGTACATAAATGAACATAGAATAAGTATGTATACTATGAGCAGCGATATATATTTTGTTTCTTTAACACATACCATTAATCAAATAATTATTTATAATACCAAGCAATATTATAAATCTGACAGCACATTTGATTAATTGTGGGAAATATGGTCCTATTCAGTCTAATCAGCCAAATGTGTATATGCTTTATCCCACTGAAAAAATGAGCCGGGTTAATGTATTTATAAAGCTGCCAGCTCTATGGGTGGTTTTTTTTTTTTCCGTAACTCTTCTCCTGATAGATCACTGATTCTTCTGGTTTTTAATTCCGAAGTTTTACTAAGGAAAACGCTTTCTAGCAATAAATGAAACTTAAAATTGTACCAGTTCCATTCCCCATCTGTAGTAATTTCCAGCATAATTTTTATTATTTATCGTAATCTGCTGTAGACATTGTAGAACATTTTATGAAGATTCAAGCATCAATATATAGTACATTGCTCAGGTCTTTTGTTAGAGTATTAAACAAAATTGCAAAGTTAAATTAACGAAATTTTATAAAAATTTAAAATATTTGAACAAGCATTAATATATTTTGCAACAGAATCATATTATAAATAGTGTAGTCACCTGGGTCAAGCATATTAAAGTGAATTTAACTCAGTTTGGAGTTCTAGAAATAGTGTCACCTTGCTGTGTTGGTTTTGCCAAAGAATATCTTCATATTTCAAGATTAGCAACTATGATATATCACTTTGCTACTGGAATATTTAAAATATTATGTTGACCATACCAAATGACACCCCATCATTACTATGCATTGTATTTGTCAGCTCTTGTTCTTGTTATAATGTCAGTGCTCGAGATGATTATTTGAGTGTCGTCCTAGTAGGTGAAAAGCACTCTTCAGTAAACAAAATTTGCCTTCATTCACATGCTTGGTTGTCTGCCAGGAAATTCTTTGTTGTGCAAGTATTTGTGATGATTGTGAATGGCAGCTGTAATTTGGCTTGTGTTTCTACAAGTGCTTCTTCTGCAGTCATCTGTTTATCAAGCGTAGTTTATTTAGTCATTCATCAGTGAGCTAAATTCTGTCATCTTGTTGTAGTAAGGCCATAGAGTATATTGCTTATGCCTATCCCATTACAATAAACAATTTGAACTATACTGACATCGTAATCATATTGTACCATACTGATATTGCTTAGTGATTCTATCCATGTCTGTACTGTTCAAGTGGTGATATAGGGCAAAGCCTGAAATCCAGTATCCGGAATGATCCTACTGAGGATTTTCTAAGTATAAAAGTGTTGGAAAGTTATGAAATAAAATTAGCCAAAGAATGTAAAATTTAGAGTATCTGATAAAATATTAAAATGAATCATCATATAAATAGTTTAATAACATAATCGTCCATTATAAAGTAAATGTTAATCAGTTAGAATATCTTTTGAAATGGCATTACTGCATAATGCAAAAACATTTTGGTTTTTCACATTTCAAGGTTGGAAGTTTTTCATGACTCCTAAATAGTCATATTTGAATTGCCTTTAGAAGCCACTGTACATTACTTGTGCATGCATTGTCTTGTTTTGGCTGCTGTTATTATAGGCTGTAAGCTTATCAGTTGTTCCCAAGAATAATTAAAAATGATGCATATATATTGAGTAAAAATATATATTTATGTGTTTGGAAATTATCCATTTTTTGTTGAGGTTAAGGTTTTTAAAACATTGTTTAATTAATATTGTCTCACTCCTAAAGATAGACAAAAGTGACGTAACAGGTAGAGAATGAGTTAGAATGTAAAGTAATATAAAGGAAAAAAATAATATCTAAAAATAAATAGTGGCATTCAGTTTAAATTTAAATAAATAATTGTGTTCCATTTAAAAATATTTGCATATCTTTATTTTTGTACAACATGGCACATAAATTTGATTCCAGCTGTATATCTCCATCTGTAAATTACTATGTTTGATATGTGCTTCAGTAATATCAGATGCTATTGCTAAGAATCTTCTTATGGTACTTAAAATATATAGTATGTCAGCTTTAGGTACAACATGAACACGTTTCTTAAAACCTTTTCACTTAGATTATTCATGAACCTTTTCACTTAGATAATTGTTTTGAACATCCAAAACATGTTCAACATTTGTTGCTTGTAGATCTCGTTACAAAACAGTGCCATAAAAGTTACACAATTGAATAAAAACATTATCTACATCAGCATATTTTAATCCATCCAAAATATTGGCGCCTGTTACTTAAGAAGTTGGGTGAATTCCGAAAAAGGAACGTTATTGTTTATTGTTTTTTCGGCTTCTCCAAAAAGTGAAAAATAAAAATCAGTCAATATTTATTGAGTATGTCAGTGTGATGAATTTTATGCTAGTACTTAAATCCAGAATAAAATTTAAAAAAAAAAAAAGGATTTGTCACTATATTCTGTATATTCTATGGTAAGGGGATAATTCAGAGGTAAATTGATGAAGAGGTTTCCCCCCCCCCCAAAAAAAAAGCCTTTCTGTATATAGCCCTTGACAGTAAGTGCCCACTTTTTCATTGTAACTTTCTTCTGTCAGGCTTTGAAGGCCTGACTCTCCTTGCTGATTCTTGGTCTAGATTTCTATGACTGTTTATCTGATTAAAAACAAATCTGGAATTAGTTGCGATTGCAAGAAAAGGTGTTTCGTTGCATGCAGTTTCATTATCATAATTTTTTTGGCTGTTTTCTTATGTGTGTGTGTGTTTTTTTTTTTTTTTTTTTTTTTTTTTTTTGAAGCTAGAAATTGACACTTTTTGTGGGAGACTTTTCATGTCTCGAAAGCGCAATTTAGGATATATATTAGATTTATATGTAGCATTGTTCTAACGTATGTATTTTGACACAAAATCAGACTTTTTCTGAAATAACATACCATTTTTTTTCCATACTTCGATTCTACAGCCCGAGCTATGTGTAAATATTGGATTTTATAATTTTTGGTGAGAAATTAAAAAAATTCCCCCCTCCCCCAGTTTGGGATAAGAATCTTTGCAAAATTCTTAATTTATAGTAACCTACTTACATCCCCCCTTTTTTTATTGATGGAGATATAGAACTGTTCCTTTATTTTTTTACTCAGTGTACCTGTATGGCATATGTCTGAATAATGCATATGAAAAGTGTGTTAATCATGGATGAAATCATTTCAAAAAAATTTTTTTGATAAAAAGATAAATATTAATTTACAGCATTACTAATTAAGAATAATTTAAGCAATAAAATAAATAGTATTTTATGCATTCTTAATACAGGGGATCCGAGTTTTTTGCTTTCTCAAATCCAGGTTTTTTAGATTTGGAGAACATTCACTCATCATCTTTCACTGATTTTGTTTTAGATAAAATATATCATTTAGATTACATAAATTGAACACTCTTACACTGTGTAAACCTTTAATACATTTAGATAATACAGAAATAACTTGGCTAATAGGAGATGAAAAACAGGAATGTCAAGTATTTATGAAACTGAGTAAATCTGTATAAACTACCTTCCATAGACGTTTTGTCAAAAGTTCATTCAGTTATATGGCTAATATTATGATAGAACATAGAACATCCTTCAACTCTGATAGCCTAGTTGTGGAGACTATAAAATGTTATTTATTTTCATTCACAAAAACATGCATGAAGCTCTTGCAAAAAATCTCTCTGAAAACCCTTAACTTACAGAATAACTGGAGGTCTGACAAATTTGTATTCCCTGGACCATTCTGTTCTTTTGGGCAGTTCCTCATTTGTAACACTTGCTGATATGTGCATTTCAAGTTCTGACAATTTAATTTTGATCAAAATATCTTACTGGTCATACTAAACTTCAAATTGTTAGCAATATATATATATAAACGCAGTGGCATCCTCTTTGGGGGGGGGAATGAAGTCAAACCTTCAGTTATTTGCGAAGTTGTTGAGAAATCAAAATAGTAGGTAACTGTTGGAAGTAATTGTCGTAGAACATAAATTATTTTTTTTTTAAATTAAAATTTTTGCTACGCTAATGAAATTGTTTGAAAATATTTGTGTATAACTGTATGTATATGGATCACATTAACATTCTGAATTATTTGGAATCATGCCGAATTTTTACTCCACAATAATTTTTAGGATTCCTGAAATGGGGTTGAAATTACACCTATTTAATAAATAGTTATGTGTTCATATTTTAGAAGAATTTCTCCGTGGCATATCTTGAGCATTAATAATTTCGGTAACATATTTAAAACAAAGAAAGCACTTTAGGTTATTTGAATGTATAATGGCCTGCTCTGCCAGTTCATATTATAGACTATAAACATGTTGGTTTAATCTTAAGAAAAGTTAAATATGATTTTCCTCCCCTTGTCAAAAAGTTTTGTGAAGCTTTACACATAAGTATAAAGTTTTTTAGTAAGAAATAATTTCAAATGTATTTCATTTCTTCAAAGCTGAAATAAGAGAATATATCTTCTTTAAAGCGGAGGTTCTTTTATTGCCTAATGTGTCATTTAACATATATTGGGTTATAAAACCTCAGTTTGTTGAATTGCACTTTCATGTGTGTTAAATTTTCTATAATTCAAGTATTCAATTTAATAACGTATCATTGTATTTATCAATATGTACAATTAATCACTTTAGCCTTTTGTCAGTTCATTTTCTTTAAATGTGCTATAAATATTTGTTTATTGTTGCTGGCTGTGTTTGAACTAAATATCATTTGTATAATTTAAAGTTTTTAATGTGTCTATTTTTGTGTAGGTGCTTATGGAAAAAAGAATTAGACCATGGATTAATAAAAAAATTGTAGAATATATAGGTGAAGAAGAACCTACTTTAGTAGAATTTATTTGTTCAAAAATAATGGCTGGGAGTGCTGCACAAAGTATATTGGATGATGTTTCTATGGTGAGTTGTGAAAAAAAAAAATTACACTTTAATGTAGTATTTTAAATAAAAGCCAGTGGTTATTAAATCTAATATTTGAAATATATTGGAAGCCAAAAATCATATTTTTCGTCTTCATTTACAAGTAGTCAGCATTTTACTTCTTTGTACGAAGTAACTATTGTAATCATAAAAAATTTTGGATACCATTTGTCAACGAAAATGTCCTTTGACTCAACTACATTTGAATGATTTTTTTTGCATGACATTGGTATGTATGGGCAGAACAAAGGACTATTTTCCCCCCGAAGATATTTAAAATATATTCAGAAGAGATTTTTTTATGACATCTACATACATACATGCGGATGCATGCATCTTGCATATCTCAAAACAATTAGCTACAACATTGAAATTTTGTATATCGAATTGCTATAACATGTAGTTGTGCACCTCCCTTTTTTTGTTGCAATTGGCTGCACCAAACATATATACACTATCTACCAATAAGGACCAATTTGGATGCAAATGCCAATATCTGAAATCCTGCCCTTCGTTATTAAATATTGTGTAAAAAACAACACTGGCATTAGTCATATCCAAGATTCTACGAAGTGTATAGCTATCTGACTTCAAGGATGGTGTAATTATCGGGTATCACAGAAAGGGTTGATTCTGGAGGGGCATATCTTACAAGCTGAATTGCCCAAAATTGACAGTGGCCTGTGTGGTTCAGAATTGGAGGGCGAGCAGTAATTGTTGTAATGTGTCCAAGTGGGGGAAAACCCATGAAACTGGGAGTGTGAGTGCTGTTCAGAGAAATTGGGAAGGACCACACCCAAACCAATGGCCCACATACTCCAGAAATTTTGTTGTTTAAATTAATGTGTCATCCGTAAGCAAGCTCATTTACTTGGTTTTGGCGTATGTGGCCTGTGTTTTCATATACCAAAATCGACAATGGCCTATGCAGGGCTTAATTTTTTTAAATTAGAGGTACCGGAGCCCTATAGAAAGCTGCAAAAACAGAAGGAAAAATAAGTAAGTAAAACAAAGTATTTAAATTAAAGTCAAAATTTACTAAAAATGTAAATTATTTAATAAATTAAGGACAAATAGTTAAATAATAAAACATCAGTCCTTGTCTTATTTAAAACTGTGGTGAGATTTACAGTTTCACTCAAAAACTACTAAATGGCTCATATAGCCTCTGGTGGTGGTGGAATACACTGTCTAATGCAGCATTAAGTGATGATAGAAACAAACAATATGACATACAGACAAAAAGGTAGGATGGAAAAGATTCTTCGTTCTCCAACATACCAATGAAAAAAGGGTAAAACCGTTGAAGCATCGCTAAAGAAAGTAGAGAGAATACTAGAAACACTGAGAGTATTGATGGAAATTTTAATGGAGAAGTGTAGTGTCGAAAACAAAGACAGAAGAGTTAGCGCTGTCTGACCGTGATTCCCCGTCAATATAATTCTAGCTGTCAAGCAAAATGTGATGAAGAAGTAAACTTGCCCTGAATCTGGCCCTGTAACACAAGAAGTGTTAGGCTCTGTGCTAGGGACAATTTTCTTCCGCCGTATTTGTTTGCATTGTTCCCAAAAGACCGTCTTTCCTTGGGAAGTTATGGCATTGTATGTGCACAACCAGGTTTTACTTTTGGGGATGAAACTTGTTCTGATAAATTTATTGCACTTTCTGCAGAATAAGCCTTAGACATACAGGTGGAGAGCTTTTCTTCCCTTAAAAGTTTTAACCTAATGGTTTGTTTCTCAGGAAAAGATAAGCAATCATTCAGAAGTTACAATTGATTTTTAAAGCTTATTTGTTATTAAATTAAAACTTTTTTGTGAACTGTGGTTCATTTATAATATAAAAGAAGCATCAGAGCCCTTTTAATTAAGGCTTCCAGTGCCTTCCGGCTAGAATTGTTACTTAACTTCAAAAACTGGGAAGTACAATTTAAGCTCAAGGCCTGTGTGGTTCAGAAGTGTAGGGTGAACAGTGATTGTCGTAATGTGCCCAAGTGGGCAAACCGACAAAACAGATATGGGTGCTGTCCAGAGAAATTTGGAAGAACCACAATCAACCAATGGCCCACATACTCCAGGAATTTCACCAGGCATCCTGGAGTATTGTTTCAATGAATGTGCCGTCCTCATCTGCTTGATTTTCATGGTCCTGCTGCTCGGTTAATGTGGTGTAGAGTATATTGACAGTGGAAATAGGTTCTCTATAGTGACAAATTAAGGTTATCCGCTACCATTCTGATTGTCTGATGTCTAGTGTCTTCCTGAAAAATGCCTCCTACCAGAATGCATTGTGCCCATAGTAAAATTCGGCAAAGGTGGAATTATGGCATGCGGGCTGTTTCTCTGGATCCTTGATCCAAATTCATAGTAAGCTCAATGCCAACACCTAGTATACTCTTTTTAATGACAATGCACTTCCTACATTAATGCAGTTTTACGGGTTGGATCCATATTACTTTCAGTGGGAGAACACTAGCTGTCCTGTTGCAATGTCCACTGTGGATTGTTATGAATCATACCATATGATGATAGATGGGGCTAGGTGATGCCCTAACTGAACCTATCAGAAACTTCTGGAACAAATTGTGTCCCTAACGAAGGAGTGCAACAAGCACCTCATGTAGGTGAAGGAACTTGCATGTCTTCAAGCCAAGTAGAAGAAATTACCAGTAGCTGTCATGCAAGGTCTTGCGGAGAGCATGTCCCAGAGGGTTAAGGGTTCCACCAACTATTGAATATGAATAAATTTCGTTTTTCTATCGCAATCATCCATATACTTATTGGCAGATAATATGTGTACTCAACCTCTCACGCATGTGGATGAGCTCTGTTTTTTACTTCCTTGTACAAAATAAAGTATTGTAAACGTGAAAAATTTCAGATGTCACATTTCAACAAACATATCCATTTTGAACGCTATCAAGCAATTTAATGATGTTTTTGCGTGACATCTGTGCGTAATGACAAAATACACTTTCTCCCCCAAAAATTATAAAACTGGTTTAAAATGGATTCTGAAGAGATTTTTTGTGGCGTCTGTGCGTATGTATGTATATCGCATAACTCAAAAACGAGTAGCCTCAGAATATTGAAATTTTGTATATTGGACTGCTATAATATGCAGGTTTGAACCTCCTATTTTAGTTGCAATCGGCTGCACCAAAAGTTTTTATATATATATATATCCACGTTGTTACTTGGCTCAGTGAGCCCAGTTTCTTTATTCTCATGTGTTTGTAAATTGTGCATTTTTTGCTTTTTATTATTATTATTGAAGTAAGTTGTTCTTATATTCTGGTTAAGGTTTTTATGCCTTTATTAAATCTGCATGCAAGATTTGTAGAATTATCAGGAATTTAAAAGTTGCGGCTAAGCCTAATCATTTTTCTTAGGGTGGACATATTTGTTTATATTTGAAACTTAGGAGAATATTGGATTTGTTGTGAATCTAGAGAAACTAAGCTTCGCAACGACAGAGATAACACCTTCTTTTTTTATTGCAAATTAAATCATGCTTGATCAATTTTGGAATTTATTCGAGGAAATAAGTGTTTAAGATTTACTTCGTAATTTTTAATATAGATGTTTTGAGCTTTTATGTATTTTTGCCTTGTCGCGAAGTGAGAACTGAATTATTTGAGGGAGAAATGCTGAATCATCTGTGAAATACTTTTTTTTAATTTGTTTAATGTCTTGTGTACATCGTTTTAGATTTAGAGTAGTATTTGAATAGAACATGTGGCAACAATTAGATAATTCTTCAGATGATACACATAATTTTTCTGCATTCTGAGTTATAAAATGAATGATATGTAATGCTGTTAAGTGAAGCTAGCTCTAGAGTGTCTCTATGCTAAACAAATATAGTGAATTTTAGAGTGCATTTATTGTTTTATGGTTTTTAAATTTCAGTTAAAAGTAAGGAGACAGTATAGAATAGTTGAATCTGTGAGGTATAAACGTGATAGATATCATCTAAATATTAAATCCTAATGCTTAAATTTCATACCTGAAAAATGTATGTTCAAAAACAGTGCTTTTCTGTTTCATTATACACAACTGAGAAATAATACATAAATGCCAAGTATCATTTCAAAGAATACTCAACATTTAAGAAAATATGAAGTATGCTAGATTAAAAATTTAAAAATTACAATGATAATTCAATCCATTAAGTTTAAATGAAATTCAAAATATGTATAATTTAATATTCCATACAAGGAAGTCATATGGTGTACACATCAGATTTTTTATTCTTGATAAATTGTGCTTTTTGTTGGTTTAAAAGTGCTTGAATTATGTTCTTGTGTTCCAGTTAAGATTTTTATGCCTCTTGTTAATCTGCATGTAAATAGCTGTAGAATTATCAACAATGTAAAAGTGTAAGTGCAACTAGGTCTTAATTTATTTGGCTTCCATTTGTTTACATTTGAAATTCTTAAAAGTAGAGTCATTGTCTTGTGCAGTGGGATCAAAAGTTAACTTTAAATTTTTATGCACTGGAAATTTTATCTTTCTGCCCATTGACTGAATTGCTTATTTTGGTGTAGAAACTCTAATTTTAATTGTGAAATTTTTTTAAAAGTGTTTTTGTTGTTTTAGGTCTTCCTGTATCTGTATTTAATAATTTTTAGTGAAGATGTTTTGAGTTTTTATATATTTTTGCCTTCCCACGAAAGGAGAACTGAATTAGTGGAATGAGTGGTTTCTCTCTCAAGAAGTTTGAGGAAATAAGTTTAAATGAAGTGCAGCCAAAAATGTATATAATTTAATAGGCCCCACAGAGTCATTTGATTTTGTGCAAATTTGCACCAGATGTTAGGTCTACAATGTTGTACAAGTTCTATTCTTTACAGTTTTGGCACTTCTGTCTGAAATTTGTACAAAGAAACATTGGTTCATTTACCAGCAGATTTTTTCCCAAACTCATTGTTTATTTAAAATTCTACCTATGTTACTCTTTCTCTTTATGAATAGACTCTAAACAATCTTAGTGATTTTTCCAGGTCCACCTTTTTTTTATCTTCTGAATGTTTTGTGGAATATCAGCAAGAATTTTTTCTCATAGTTGAGACAATCAGGTATTACCCTTTCACTCATATTTAACTACTTATTGCACCATCTTACGAAAGTTAGTTCTTCAGCCCTTGTGAAGTGCAGGGTGGTAAGAAAAGAAATCCTTGAGCCATGAAACCAGTTACCAGTACTGAAACCTTTTTTAATGCATCTTTTTATACTACATTTCCAAATACTTTGCTTCCCTATAAATAGTTTCGTTTGTTGGCTATGTTCGCATTTTTGCTCAGTATGCTAAATTCTATGCTCTTGGGAGAAAAGCATTTCTGCTTTTCAGTTGATAATTTAAAAATGATTCACATTTCAGAGAAAAAAATTAATAATGAAGAGTATAAAAGATTGAGCAATATCGCAATAAATGTGCCAAAATGTAATGCTTATTTTTAAACTGTTGGAAAATTAAAAGTTGGCAACATTTTAAAAAGAAAGTAATTAGCAATATAATATTATCTAGTCAAAAAATGGACATGAAAATAAAAAGTGCGGCACGCTGTAAATATCACAATTCTCTTTCTTTTCTAAATAATTAGAAGTTAAAATGTTAAATATTTTAGATGAAAAAAAAGAAAAGCTGAATCAATGATATCACACAGATAGCATCACATTCAAAACTGTTGCAGATTAAAAGTAAATTACATTTACCAGGCTGGATGACTAGTCTTCCAATTTTAGCGATTGACTGATGTGCCTGCTTTTAATCCTGAAGTACCGAGAACATTTCTAAAAATAAATTTTTAGCTAACAAAATTTTTAATTATTTGATATTTTATTACAGATTGTTTAAATCCTGAATGTATATGGTATGATAATGATTTGCTGACATAAGAGTATTATTTGATTTGTTTGTTATTAAAATGCAAATCAATTTTTTTATTTAAAATTGAAGAAAATTTTTTTTTAAATAGTCTAGCACTTTCACCAATTGTTACAATAAGTAACAAACAAAGTGTTAGAAAATTTTAGTTTATGGCATAAACATTTAAATTGGTTATATTGAATAAAGTATTTAAAAATTATATGCTTTCATAAAGCTTTTTAGGTTTTCCCATTGGAATGTTTTAATAGGATACTGATGAATATTTTTGTAGGATTATTTTAATGTTTTGATAATTTCTTTGTAGGTCTTAGATGAAGAAGCTGAAGTTTTTGTTGTAAAAATGTGGCGACTACTCATTTACGAGATAGAAGCAAAGAAATTGGGATTAGTTTGTAAACCTGACTCAGCATCTCAGGTAGAAATAATTTTCTGTACACTTACTTACTGTATAAAACTTGTGAACAATATTAAAATTATATTATGTTTTATACTTTTTCTTTCAGGAAAATACGACTCAAAGCAAGACGTGAAAGTGCATGTCAGTGTTACCAGTGAAAAGTTCTGTTGGGGTGCAGGCCATATATTAGGACTGACTTGACTGCCTTACTGCTGAGAGTAATGTTGCATTGTAATTATACCATCTCATTCACCAGTGCTGAGGACATATTCTCTGCTCATAAACCAATTGTACATGTGAATAAATCCTTTAAGACGAAACATATTTCATGGGTCTGTTTTATTACATGGTTCAAACACAGTTTTGTTAATACCTCGTCTTGTAAGCAGTATCTTTTTTGATAATTATCCGAAGGTTGTGAGAAATTAAAGTGAGGCTTATTTTGGTAGTTTTGCTTTGAGTATGGTTTGGAATTTTAATGGTGAAATGCATTTCCTAAGTTTGTTTATTACAGTAATACCTCATAATTCAAGATACAGTTTTGTAATACTTTCTTAAGATTTGATTGTTTTCTTGTAACTAGCATCTTTTTTTATAGTTATCACAAGGGGGTTTAGAAATTATAGTTTTTGCCTGTTTTGGGAAGGCACAGTAAATTCAGTTGCTCTTTTAAAAATATTAAAATACATTTTTTTATCATATAAAACAGTGGCCTCCAGTTTATCCATTAATATACACTGGTGTGCCAAAATTAAGGACGAAGTCAAAAAATTAGCATATCAGCTGAACGAAGAGGCAGAGCGGACAGAAAGACCAATCAGGAGATTAAATAAGGTGATGTACGGCAGCACATGCGCAGATATGCAGGTAGACGTAATGGGGGAGTGTCTGAGTAGTATAAAGCATGTTGTCGATGTAAGATCAGTATTTCTGGCAAAGAGATTGCACACCTAAAGCAGTTAAAATCACACCGAGTTGCTGTCTCAGCGAGAAATGGCAAATAATCAATCTGTTAGACGACATCTGGATGCTTTTACCCGAGGTCGAATCATTGGGAAGTTGGAGGAAGGCCACAGTGTGGCTGCAGAGTTCGGAATTGCTCACAGCATCGTTTCACGACTTTGGAGACAATTTCAAACTACAGGAACAGCTATCCGGGGGTTTAGTAGTGGTCGTCCACGAGGAACCACATCCGCAGATGACCGGTATATTGCCTTACAGGCCAGAAGAAACAGAACGCAAGAGATGGATCCTCGTCCTGGGGCTGCCTTTCGAGGTGAACTATTAGACACATGACACAGGCGACTGGACGACCGATATCGCGTTTTACCGTGGCCAGAAGACTGCACGGTGGTGGTCTGTTTGCACAATGCCCTGTACGGTGTGTACCTCTGACGCCTGCCCATCGGAGAAGGCGTTCTCTGTGGTGCCGGGAACACCGGAATTGGAGATACAAGGAATGGGGATGCGTACTCTTTACAGATGAGAGCAGATTTAGTCTGAGTTGCGATTCTAGACACATACACATCTGGACAGAGCAGGGAACACGCAATAACCCCTTCAACATCATCAAAAGGGACTGTTTTGGAGGTCGCAGAGTTCTCGTTCGAGCAGACGTAATGCTTGGTAGCCGAACCGACCTTCATATCTCCCAAGGAAGTTCGTCACCTGGGACTGCTATTGTAACGAGGTTCTTCTTCCTTACAAGCGTCTTTTCACAAGGGTTACGGGTCCTCAGATCCTCTTCATGGACGACAACGCTCCACCTCATCGCACAGTTAGTGTTGGAGAGTGAAGATATTGAACATATGGATTGGTCGGCAAGGTCTCTGGATCTAAATCCTGTCAAGCATGTACGGAACTTACTAGGGAGACCCGTGGCAGCACGTAACTTATCGCCAGTAACGATTCCGAAACTGCGATTGGTGCTACAAGAAGAACGAGCAGTAGTGTCTCAACAGCTCATTAACAACCACATATCCAGCATGCACAAATGATGTGAAACCTGCCTAGCAGTCAGGGGAGATCATATCCCCTATTAAAGACCAGATGTTTCTTGCTGGACACCCATCACAGGGATGTTTCGGCCTTCAGTCGCATTGCCCTCCATGCTACTTTTTCAATAAAGCTTCTTTTTATCCCTCTGATTTCTCTTTTAGTAAGTGTTGCTTACATTACTCATGTCGTTACGTATTGAGGATCTTACGGTATTAAATGTGTTGATTTGGAAAGCTTTTGTACAAAGTTACATTGAAAAAACAGTCTCGTCCTTAATTTTTGCACACCAGTGTAGTTATAAAATTAATTATATTTACAATACTTTCTGGAGCTCCTGCTTCTAGAAGTTCAAGTGCATTTAAATATTATTAATTTCATGAATACTTTTAACATGCATGAGTAACTTAATATCATTTAACACTTTTAATTCTGCAGATTGGTGAAATGCACATAACTGCATACTATTATTGATAGAAATACAGTATTTGAATTAATAGTAATTTTTAGTAATTTACTTAAAAAATTCCAATAACAATTGTATTTGATCTCATGACAATAGTAAATTTTTTGATTAAAATTGTTGTAATTTAAACAGTTTTGTAATTCAGTGAAAAAAAACACTGATTTTGAATCCTAAGATTTTTTTGACATAATGCTTTTGGAAATAGCCATTTGTAGTTTTTGCTTTTCACAGATTGTTTGTCGTTCTTTAACAATTTCTCTTATGGATACATCAGTGGAGAAATATGATGGGGCACCAGGAAGTTTTGTTGGAACTTCATCTTTCCTTAGTCTTGGGATTTTTAATGGAGCTGATAATGTTTCACCAGTTTCTTCAAGATATATATGTCTCCTTTTCAATATTGCAAGGGCTAAAATGAAGTTCACACACCTGTAAAAAAATTAATTTTCACTTAAAAATCTGTTATACATAAACGTATATTTTACAAGATTGAAATCAGTTTAAAACCAATTTATAAGTGTATTTTGAATTTTATAAAACTGAACTTTCAGATCTTTTTTTTAAATTTGGATGTTAATACTGATTCAATATCTGAATTTAACCTGTTAAGCACAAAACAACCAGATGCAATTACAGTTTTAAATCCAGAGAATCTAGGTTTTTTGCCCAAAGCAAAGAATTAAGGTGATAAAATATTTATGATTTCAAGAAATGAGTTTATAATGCATCACGATTTCTCCCTACAAAAGAAAAAAGAACCTCACCAAACTGAGGATCAAAGTACATTATAACACAGTTTGCAATGTCTGCATAAATAAAATAAAATACGAAATTTCGCTGGTAAGTTAAAAATTTTGTTATTTTTGATTATTTTATATTATGCTTTGGCTACATATTATGATTTATACATCATGTAATACAACCAATAGTACGATATCCCTTTAGAAATAACTTAAATAACGTTTCTAAAAATCTAAGAAAATTGTAACAAACTGTAAGAAATTTAAGCAAATAATGTGACAAAAGTAGTTATTACAGCAGTATATAATTTTACAAAATAATATGGTTATCTTAAATAGGTAAGTAAGTACTTTTTAAAATATTAACATTAGTAATAATAAATATAAATTAACTTACCTTAGAATTTTTGGTTGGCTGGAAATTGTCTCGTTTTATTGAATAAATCCATTTCTTCTTCAATTCAAGATCTCTTGGGAAGGAAAGTACGTGGACATGAGGTCCACCATTGTAATTTCTCTTACACATACTCTTTTACTTTCTCTTTACAACATTTAAAAACCATAGTGAAATAATATAACTGCCTTAAAACATAATAATACTATAAGAATAAGTGACGACGATTTTAAAACAGGTGCAAGTGCAACGATCATGCCACACATCGACGAATTTACACCTGCAGCTTCGTTCACCGCTAAGCCTAAGTGTGATGCCTCTTAGCTTCATTCTCGTACCAGTATTCCGGCTTTGTAGTCTATGTGGCGTTGGCTCAACTGACTATAGATATGGATGATGACCTACCAGCTATTACCAATGCAGAATTAGCACAACTTTGACATGAAATTTCTTTCCCAGAAGCAGATATAGACAACCGTGTAGACATACTCCCGACACTCTATGCCAACAGGCCAGTTGCTGATAGAGATTACACCTCAGTGCCTAAAGAACCTAAAGAAAATGATAAGAAGAGAAGATGATAGAAAAACGAAAACAAAGACTGATAGTGTTGAGGGGTAAGTACAAATTTTATATATTTCGAGAAAGCTACCACAACAGAACCTTAAATTAGATCAGGACTCGGACGGATTTGTAAAACTCACCAAAATTGCTGAAAAGAATACTCCATCCCAATCAACTGCTAATGCAGTTAGTACTCCAATAGCTTCAGTGCGCTATCTACTCAGCATAGTAATTCACAAAACAATGATAACACCAGCCAATTAATTGATAATAGTCAAACTGCAAATAATTCGCCTACTCCAATACCGATTATGGTTAAGCCTGAAGATGGCGCCATATTCAACGCTTACCTCAAAAATATATCTAATTTATCCAAAGCCACCTTCTACGGAAAAATTACAGGAGGATACTTAAAGCTATTCATATCGAACATTATATCTCCTAAACACCAGAGACTGATAAAGGTCGTAATTCGTAGACTACCCATATCAACTGATAAAATAGAAACTGTACAAGAACTTACAAATCTAGGCTATTCAGTTCATAAAGTTGTTCAACTTACAAAATTTAAAACCAAACAACCAATGCCCTGTTTCAGGCCCAACTTAATCTTACATCAAATATGTACAACGGAACCCACTTAGGATTATTTATCATCTCAATAGAAAATACTTTAGCAAAAATTTAGTTCCTCAATGTCATAACTGTCGGAGATTTAGACACTCCTCTGATAATTGCTTTTTCTCGCCAACATGCGTTAAATGTGCACAGAATCGCAGAACTAGTGATTGCCCAACCCAAGGATACGTAGAAAACCCAGCGTGTGCCAACTGCCACAAAAATCACCCCGCATCATTTCGTGGTTGCAAAAAATTTCGCAAAAACAAACCTAATAATACCGAACATCCAGAGCAAAATATTCAATAAAATAAACCTTCCATGTTCGTTAGTCAGGAAAAAAGCTACGCACAGGCATTTAATAAAATAACCAACCGGATAAGAAAAAACCCGATGTACAACTTAATATGTATAGTAATATCATGGATTTTTTCACCATGCTAAAAGAACTATCACATCTTTGGAAAGGGAAAAATATCCCAATTTATGACATTAATTAAAGCTAATATGGAAAACCTTAAAAAGACAGATACTCCTATGGAAAAATTATTTATCCTGTTTAACACATCTGAAGAAACAAATATATATAACTCAAGTTAAGTTAAAAGCTAATCTATTATAATACACCAGTTTAAGAGAAGGGCCTTAATTTCTTGTTTAATAACTATAAAGTGTTACAAAATAATTACTAAAATATATATATATATTATTTTGTAAACTCTAACTGTAAATGCTTACACGTGACCCCCCTCCACCTACCAAAAACTAGCTCTCCGTCGTCCAACCAAATCGTCGTTCCTGTATCACATGACGAAAAGCAAAGAAAGCCTCCGTTCGACCAGTACATATATCGACGCCATCATAGAAGGACGCCCGCTCTTATTACCGAAACGATGCCCCTAACACTTCTAATGCCTCGACCCTAACTCCGATAACTACGCCATCCTGCTTTTTGTACCAACTCAATACATCGACGAATTCGAACGCAATATCTACAAACTACTAGGATACGATTGCTTATCGAAGTGTGTGCCTTCATCATCAACAACAATGTTCGGAAAAAGAAATCAAAGTCGACTGGGATAGGATCAAATCCAGGAGCCTATTGAAATGAACGTCTTGTTCACGGATACAAGAAAGGAATAAACTGTTTTTTCAATCGAAGAATGTTGTAAATTCCTACAACTATGATTAAAGGAACTGCTATGGAACGTGGCATCCACATCCGTTAGACACCGAACGTCGTTTCGAACTTGGCCCCTTTTCACATTTGTGTTGTTTTAATGTCATTAAGTTTTGAAAAGCTAAATTGAAGTTTATGTTCTTATTAGACAAATAAATAGGCGTCTAAACAAATACGTGACCTTCCATTTTTTTTCCATGCGTTTACGCTGCACTAGTTTCTTTTGATTAACAATTTTTTTATTTTCCATAATGGTGGAAATGTTGCGTTTACACTGTTTTCTGTTTACTAGCAATTTCTATATTTTCCATAACGGTGGAAATGTTGTATTTACACAGCATTGCTTTCTTTTTATTAGCAGTTTCTATATTTTCCATTACGGTAGAAATGTGTATACGCTGCACTGGTTTCTTTTATTGTGAATTTCTATCTCACAAGCGATTGTAATCTACTACAACGCTTTCTTGAGCCTTAATTTGTATTGGATCTAAATTAATGAGATAATTTCCATTAATGGTTTTAATTCGATAAAGTGCAACACACGCCTCCCTTTTGCTGGATATTGAAGAGCATACATCAAGCAAGGCGCTGTCAACACTAAGGCTTTCTGATTTGTGGGTTGTTATTGCATATGTCAAGCAAATAGTTAATTGTTTTCGGCGAATATATGCATTACTCATTATCTAAAACTTAAGTCTTCACTCAATCTAACTCGCATTTCATCAATTTTTCTTGCTTTGCTGTGGTTGTCGACATGCTAAAGTATTTTTTCTATTTCTCCAATCGATCCATTTACCAGCCCCTTGCTAACGTCTGTATTCATACGCAGCATTACACGCCCTCCTATTTTGACTACGAGGACATTTTCTAAACTTGAAGTTAAATGAAGAATTATCGTCATTTTTCTTTTAAGTTCCCATTGCTCATTTAGTTAAGTACCGTGGACGCTTTCATCTATATGGCATCTAATCTGATTTCTGACTGTTCCATAATAGCATTGCATTATTGAACTGGCTGCACATATTTTTATTGGCAAACAATCAGGCATCACTGAAAAATTATTTATAATTCCAATTAACCGTTCATTTTGGTTTAGGGATTTTAATTTTATTTGGTTTAACCTCGATAATAATGTAGTTTTTTAAGTTTTAGATTTTTAAAGGCATGTAAAAATGTAAACAGTAAGTTTAAACACCTGTTTTTAATTAAATCAACTTTCAAATCTTATTTTAAAGTATAGATTCACATTTATTTCTCTTTTTTTGTTCTTATTGTTTTATTTCCATCTGGCCCAGTCCTACATTCTATCTCTGCACTATCATTTCAACTATTATAAACAGGTTTTTATTCTTTACTTTCGACAAAGTTGGTTAACCTCTAAGTGGTGAGGAAACTGGCGATTGGTACAACGCCATCTATTAATGACATTGTCAAATGTTTGTCGACATGTGTATTATTTGGTTTAATGTCAACAGTAATGTAGTTTCTTGAAGTTTTGATTTTTTCCTTCGTATATGCCTAATGATCTACCTTAACGCCAAATTTTCAGTATCTAAGTCATTTAGATGGCCTAAGTTTTTGGTGAATCAGTCAGTGAGTGATAAAAATGACACTTTTCAATCCTTAGTAATTCCTCAACTACACTCATGTCCAAAATTATGTTTACATGCATAAATTCACGGATTTCTCAGAGACTATGACTTATAATTTAATGAATATTCGTGGAATCATACATAACATGATGACACATAAATGCAAAAGAAAAAATTGAAGATCACCTCATATGATATAAAATTGTAGCATGAAACAATAAAAATGGTAATAAAGTGTGACAAAGAAAGTTAAGAAAAAAAGGAATGATTCAGAAAAAGAATTAAGTCTTACGAATTTAATATGGAATATGATCTCCCCTGACTTGTACACACATATCACAACGTGTTTTAAGGCTGGAAATAACGTTGTTAACCACAGTTTGGGGAATTAATCTCCACTCTTCCAGCAATGCCGTCTTCAGAGCATTTACATCTCTAGGAGGAGGATGTATACGTGCAATTGCTCTTCCAAGGTAGTCCCATAAGTTCTCTATCGGGTTAAGGTCAGGAGAGTTTGGTGGCCAAGGTATTCGCTTAATGTCTTCACTTTCAAGGAATTCATCAACGAGGTTTGCTCGATGTGGACGGGCATTATCATCCATAAATAAAAAGTCAGGTCCATATGCACCCCTGAAAAGTCTTACATAAGGATCTAAGACCTCATCCCGATATATCTGGCCTGTCACAGATCCGCTGCTGAACACGTGTAGGGGCGTACGTCCATCGATCATTATTCCACCCCATACCATCACACCTCCACTACCGAAACGGTCACGTTCCACAATGTTCGAGGGATCATTTTGTGTTCCTGACTCCCTCCAGATGTAAACACGTTTAGAATCACCAGTTAAACTAAACCGCGACTCATCAGTAAAGAGAACATGGGACCATTGATGTTCAGTCCTGTTTTGATGTTCTTTACACCAATTAAAGCGATCCCTCTTTTTCTGTGAAGACAGTAAAACACATACCCTTGGCTTTCTGGCATAAAGGCCTTTTTCATTAAGCCTTCTGTATATTGTTTGCCGTGATGCAACAGTTCCAGTGGCGGCTGCAAGCTCTGAACTTCAGATACCGATCTTCAGAAGCAGTTGTCATTCGTTTCCGACTTTGTCCAGGCCGCCTTACATCACTTCCATCATTTTGAAACTGTTTCCATAGCTTAGAGACTGTCTGTCTTGAAATATTCAGACATGTGGCTGTTTCCATGATTGACTGCCCTGCTTCTAAACGGCCGATAATTCGCCACTTTACAGATTCTTCCAAATGATACTTCGAAGCCATAAAAAACCGCTTTGAGTCCCTACACACTGAAATCAAACGCTATGTTGCAGAAATTCACTCAAATATTCAGTTTGCGCAAAGCGCTTGATTCACCCTTGGATGACGTAACGCCTAGATTTGCATATTACAAACCGTTTGATTACTTTTGATTGGATAATGCTAATTAGGGTTGGTTTTCACACATTCCCTGCAAATACGGATCCCATTGATTCGATATTTCATAGAATATCATCATTTTTGGGTATGTAAAGATAATTTTGGACATGAGTGTATAAAAGGTAGATTAATGAAATCGGATTCTAGGTGTTAGACGTATAAAATTGCAAGTTTGAAAGTCTAACACTTTTTGAGTAACTGGGGAGCCGAAATTAACTGGAAATGGTACGTGTAAGATACACATGGCCCGTAGCTCGCTGTTTTCTTTTCCATCTGTTCCGAACTTGGCTGACATACTGCCGCGTGTCTAAATACCTGCCCTACTTTAGCATATGTAACCTATATTGTAAAGTGATGGTTGCAAATTCAGATTGCGAATTTCTTTTTTTATTAAATAAAATATAAAATTGTTTAAATTTAACTTACTAAATATTTATCAAAGATAGTACAAAATAGCATTGCTAAGAAAAAAAATTCAAATTTATTTATCTATCTGAAATTTATCTATCTGAAGTTTTGTACCTATAAGAAATTTTTGTTGATTACATTAAGTTATTCAACTGTATTGATAGTTGAATAATAAATTTTCAGACTGACGTTTATTTTCAATAGTCTTAACATGTTTATTTATTCATTAAATCGCTCATTTCAATTAATTATAAACAAATTATAAAAATTTTCTAAGTTTTTCAAGAAACGTTTTCAAGTGGGAAAAAACTTGAGTACTAAGTAATAAGTTATGACAATGTAGTCTCTTTCTCTTATTTATTGAATTTTTCTTCAACACATAAATAAAACTACCTGTATTTGTTATGTTAATAATACACGCTTCTTTGTTTCTTGTTATACTCAATGACATTTTGATTCTTCTGATAAAAGCCTAAAGTTAAAGTTTGTGTGCCTTAGAGAGTCATTATCATCATCATGGATTATAATAGATGCTGATATGCCAGTCAGATTCTTTCATGAATCATTTATAACTAAAAAATATTGTTCATTTGTAAATGGATTGCCAAGCAAAAGTTCATAATTGAAAATTTCATCTTTTTACAGCTACAAAAAAAATGTGTTAATGAAATCCGTATCTTCAGATCTTTCAGTAAGCTTTATATTACACTATAAATTAATTAGTTCGTTTTATAGACTTTTCTGGTGTGCAGTTAATGTTCAGTTTTAATAGTTGTAGTGATTTATATTTATTTTAAATAACCAGTTAAATTTAATTTTAAGTTCTTTCCTATAAGCCTTCATTCCTTTAATTGTCAGTGTCAGAATATTTAAATTTGGTAGCGCGCGTGAAGGAATGCAAATTCTATCAGTGGGCGAAAAGTTTAAAATATCAAGTTCTAGAAGGGAAAGTTCGAGAGTCTCGGAAAACTCTGTGTGTGCTGTAGCGCGAGCTTCAGCTTAGCAGTTATTGCTGGTTAAACGTGGCGTAATGGCTATTATTTTGCTGCCACTAAATTTATCAACGCCCTGTTAGGGAACAGAATAGTCTGAGCCCTGTAGCGTAATTCTACTACGTGTTAACATCTTCAAATTCTGAGCTCAGTTTTTACTGTTTCAGTTACCGCCCAAGTAGAGGCGTAGTGTGTTAGCGTCGAGTTGACGCACTGTAAATAATTTAAAAAGTGTAATAAAGGGTAGTTTTAACCCTTCTTCTATGCAGTTAATATTCTCCAGATTTCACACAAAAGGTAGACAGTAGATCTTACAACTGGCGCCTGAACATTCTACTCGGATCCAGTGGCCAATAAGCAGGACGGACAATCATTCTTACAAAATGCAGAAGTCGTAGAGATAAGCCCATTGGATGGATTTGCCATTGCCTCGAATGCCCTCCGAGGACAGGCGGAGTCTTGGTGGAAAGGGATCTGGAAATTCTTACTCGGGGAAGTCGCAAGCCTCACCTACAATTTTGAATATTTTAAAGCGGCGCTCCTAAAGGCCTTCTCGATTGTGAAAGATGGTGCCAAACTTGAAGCCGAACTATACAGCTTTTACCAACGGAAAGTTGAGCACCTTACCGAGTTTATCCTGCGTAAAGCTAGTGAGCTATATGGAAGGAAGCCCGATAGCTAAGTTATTGAGATTATACTATCAAGATTATTACCCACAGTACAAGATTTCGTGTAGCTGAGAAACCCACGAACGCTGAAAGAATTATTTGAATTAGCCGTAAACTTCCGGAATCGGTGGATAGCGAAAAATTCGAGGTTTCCTACCCAGGAATACCATCAGCAGTTTTTCCGACAGCCGGCCGCGGAAAGAAACAAATACAACGGAGGAAAGCGTTTTCTAACCACGCCGTCTACGAGCAAGAATGAAAATGATAAAGCCAAATACCGCCAGCAAACATCAGGAGGAAGGAAGACTTTAAACGAATAGAGGGGATTGAGAAAGTGAGGGTCCAGACCCCCTGTGCATCGCAAAATCTCTCTAAGTTGTAGGTAAATACCGTGGTAGTCAAAAATTCCCAACTACCGGTAATCCAAGTTCTTTTTGAACGATGTTGACGTTCCGGTAGAAGCACTCGTGGACACAGAATGCAAGAACTGGACCCCCGTCCTGGGTCTGCCTTTCGGGGTGAGTGTGTCCAAGCTCCTGAGACCCCTTCATCGGCGAACTCGTGGACACAGGTGCAAAGAAATTTCTTAACCCAAAACTTCTACTATCGGAATTTCTGGACAATAAGATTGTTAAAAAATAGTAGCACGGAAATCGGGGGAAACAAGGGAAAGTTTGTGGAAGCGTCGGGTAGCTATCGCTTAACGTTCAGGTAAAAAATGAAGTTTTGAAAGTTCTATTTTTTGTTATTAAAAATTTGCAAAAGAAAGTTAATCTAGCTACAGGGTTCCTTAGGGCGGCGAACGTCACAACAAATTTTGCGGAAAACTCTATTCTCTGGGATATGGAGCCAAAGGTGATGGAAGAGGAAAATGCTTCAGAAATCAATCTCCAAGATCTAAAGCAAGGTGGAAGAGCCAAGCTGGAAGAGCTTGTAAGTAAACTTGCTATGTTATTTTCCGAGAAACCAGGGAATACACAAATTGTTACTCGTGCGATAGAACTAAAAGCAAGCGAACCTTGTAAAGCAAAACCTTATCGCAGGGGTAGGCAACGGGGCGCCATGGCGCCCCCGATCGATTTTTAATGCGCCCTCGCTGGACTAATGTAAATGTATGATAGCCAAAGCGATTTACTTACTCTTGTCAAACGGCGATATACAGCAAGTACTGTCTGACCACGTATTCCAGATCTATGTAAACATCCGGTTGGGGACGGAAGTGGGCCCATGTATCAGTTATGTAGGGGTGAGTGCAGTAGCTCGGTAGACACTAAATGTCCCCTGACCTTCGATTTCACTCACACCCTTTCGACCTTCGAGAGGGAAAAATACCCGTGCTTTTTGCCCACACACCGCTTCAATTAAGCTGAACCATCTTGGCCCATCAGCCAAACTGCTCTCGCTAGCGTGGTTAGACAGTAGTCAGTTGAGTTTAGGATTGTGCATAGATTAGCAGTTTACTAACCTTGAGCGTATCTAATAACACGCACGTATTTTTGTTAGTGTGTGATGGTATTTTGAATAGACTACGCGTAGACCGTGCATTTAAAACTACCGAGTAATCCGAAATAATTCTTTTCTTTCAAAACCATTCATGGATAAATATAAAAGAAAAAGGACATATTATTTTAACGATGAATGGGAACATCTATATTGTTTCGTTGATTACAAAGGGAAGTGTATTTATTTGTTGTGTAATAATAGTGTTGCGATTCCCAAGAAAAGTAATATTGAACAACATTTTAAGACCGTTCATACCAATTTTGATAGTGACTATCCAATGAACTTTGAAATTAGAAGAAAAAAAAATTATTTCTTTAAAATCTTCAATAACTAACCAGCAAAGGTTTTTACTAAACCACTGCAACAACATAAAGCAGCAACGATCGCGTCAAATAAAATATCGCATTTGCTAGCTAAGAATAAAAAAACATTTACAGATGGAGAATTAGTGAAAGAAGCCATGTTAGAAGCTGTTGATTCACATTTTGAAGAATTTAAAAATAAAAAGGAAATAGTTTCAGCTATAAACACGTTGCAATTATCAGCACGAACTGTTACTAGAAGAATTGAAGTAATTGTGGAGAATTTGGAGGCAGAATTAGCAAATGATATGGAAAATTGTATTTTTTTTCGCTACAGATGGATGAATCGGCAGACGTGATAAATATATCATAATTAGCAATTTGCGTAAAGATGGTATTTTCTGATTTTACAACAAAAGAAGAATTCCTTAAAGTTCTGCCATTAAAGGGAAGCACCAGAGAAGAAGATATCTTTTCTATTTTTAAAAAGTATATAACAGATGTAAAATTACCTGTACAAAAGTTATCGTTAATTACAACAGACGGGGCACCAGCGATGACTGGTAAGAAAAAAGGATTTATTGCCTTATGTAGGCAGGATTCCTTATTCCCGAAATTTATTTCTTATCATTGCCTCATACATGAGGAAATGTTATGCGCAAAAACAATCGGTTTTCAACACGTATTTACGATAGTAACAAAAATTATTAATTCCATAACATCGGGAGCTATGCAACACAGATTATTTAAATTACTTTTAGAAGATGAGGACTTTCAGTTCACAGATCTTCTTTTACATACTGAAGTGAGGTGGCTGAGCAGAGGTAAAATACTTGAGCGGTTTATCATGCTTTTGCCACAAATAAAGGAATTTATTGCATCAAGAGGCGAATTTTACGAGCAATTAGAAAATAAGGATTGGCTAATCGACCTCGGATTTCTGACAGATATAACGGCAAAGTTGAATGAATTAAATTAAAAAATACAAGGGAAAAATCAGCATATCGCTGACATGATTAGTGCAGTAAATGCATTCAAATGCAAGTTAGTGTTGTTGAAATCCCATCTATTGAAAAAATCATTATCACATTTCCCAAATATAAAATGTACTGCTGAGAGTTTAAATTTGAATAATGAAAATTTTACTGCTACATCATATTTAGAAATTATAGATAAGCTAATAAGAGTTTTCTTCTACATTTGAAGATTTTGCAGCATTAGAACCCGTTCTAATATTTTTCATAAATCCATTCAATGTTACTGAAGATGATGTCCTTGAAATAGTTTCAGTGTATTTCGAGCTTCATAATATCGAAGACCTAGAATTAGAAATAATAAACTTGCAAAGTGATATTATTTTAAAAGCACATAGTAATGATAAAATGTTTTGGAACTTAGTCGATGAAAATAAGTATCCTATTTTAAGGAAATGTGCGCTAAAAATTTATTCATATTGTGCAACAACATACAATTGCGAGTCTTTGTTCTTAAATATGAAATATTTGAAATCAAAATACCGAACAAAGCTTAATGACTCACATTTAGATAATTGTTTAAGGACCGGGAAGTCTAAATATATCCCGAATTATAAGAAATTAGCTGAAAATATGGACACCCAAGTTCTACACTGAATTATATGTATCATTATGTATGACACCAACAAAATAAAGTTATAAAAAATCTGTTTTTTTTAATGCCTATTTATACCTGTTGATTATCTGTAAAATATGCGCCCTCGGTGATTTTCAAATTTAGTATTGCGCCCTTAAGGACAAACAGGTTGCCGACCCCTGCCTTATCGTTATGATAAGGAAAAAGAATCAATAATTGGACATCATATAAAACAAATGTTAAATGATAAAACAATCACTCCCATCAATAGTGAATATGCTAGCCCATTTGTGCTATGCGGAAAGAGAAATAATTTGTCCCCTTCGAGTCCAAAAGCCTATCGTTTTGCCATCGATTACTGGGAACTTAATGGTATGACTAAATTCCCCATTTACCCTTTACCGGTAATAGAAGAAATAATACAAAAAATTAGGTCTACAAAATTTATGACCACTCTTCATCTTACTTCAGGCTATTTTCAAGTAGCCATGAAACCAGAAAACCGTGAATAAGGCGGCCTTTACTACAAAATCGGGCACTTATGCATTTTTTCGCATGCCGTTTGGGCTTTGCGGGGCCCCGTCAACTTTTAAACGCGTTATGGACATTCTGGTGATCTGGTCGAACTATATTTTTTACGAGGTGCGCCTCGGAGGAAGGCAACGGAGAGCAGGTGGTGATGCGTCTCGAGGAGAGAAGAAAGCAGACAGACGTCGCCAGAACACACTAACTCTGGACTTGATGTTGTTAGATACGTAGTAAAACGCTAAGTTTCGATTTAGAACTGCTGTAATACTATTCCTGTGCGTGTAAATAACCTTGTGTAAAATAAATCCTAACTATTAATGGATAAGTCTCATCTTACTTTATAAGATTTTTTCATGGATTCAAATATATATTTAGAAGTATACCTAAATTGATGATCCGATGTCGCAGCACACAGATGGACTAAAAATTATGAATCTTATTCCGTCGATGAAACACGAGGCTTGAGTGAACTTTATCTCATCGGAATTTACAACTAGTCAGCTTCTCTTTCGGAATATTCGATTTATTTAATAAAATGGAAAGTAACGGCAGACATCAAGCCTCTGGAAATATTGCACATGTAGCGGTGAAAGCTTCTCCCTTCTGGCGAGCAAATCCGGAAATCTGGTTCTGGCAGATGGAAAGCCAGTTCGCGTTGGCTGGCGTAACAGTGGAGTACACGAAATTTCACGACGTAATTTTCGCTTTACAACCTGAGGAGTTAGCGGTTGTCACAGACATTATTCTTAACGCTCCAGCCGAGGTTCCATATACGGCGATAAAAACCCGTCTGTGTACTCAATATGCAGATACGGAAAAACAGCGGCTCAGAGATCTCATTTCCGGAATGCAGCTTGGCGACAAAAAACCGTCACGCCTCTTACTCGAGATGCGAAGTAAGGTTGGCTCACGAATGAGTGAGGATATTCTTAAATCCCTTTTTCTGCAATGACTGCCAACACATGCACAACAGAGTTTAGCCATTTCCAGTGACAAGTTAGCCGAGATGGCCGATGGTATCATGGCAGCCACCAGAAGCAGTGTATTAGTATTTGAAGTAAAAACGGAAGACTCTGCGCTAAAAGAGTAATTAATGGATATTATTTCATTTCACTTTTCTCGGATGGAAAAACGTTCCAGATCGCGTTCATCCGAGCGAGAGCAGTAGAATAAAAGATGCCGTTCATCAAGCCGCCAACGGCGAGGTAATGGAGAGCATTGCTGGTAACATCAGCGTTTCAAAGAAAAAGCTATCAAGTGCACAAAACCCTGTACCTTCCAAGCGGAAAACTAGTGCCGCTGTCACTCCACTCTTTCGAGTGACGGCAAAACCGAGAGTTACTGTTTATACCTTTCAGATAAATCCACAGCGTCAAAGTATCTGATTGATACAAAAGCAGATGTCTTGGTAGTTTCACCCATAATCACGTAGCGCAATCAGCCGCCCGCCAAGCGTCAACTTTTTGCTGCAAATGGGACTACGATAGCTACGTTTGGCCAAAAACTCCTTAAATTGGAGTTATCTTTACGTAGAGAATTTCATTGGCCGTTTGTCATCGCTGCAGTCTTTCCACCTATTATTGGGGTTGACTTCCTTCGTCACTTTGGATTACTGGTCGACATGTTTGGTGATCAAAGATGGACGATCAAAGATGTTTGGTGGATCCACTTACCCAACTACTTTCCAAAGGCACTGTGACTACAAAAGATATAATCACATCAAGGCAGTGAAAGGAATTAAGCACGACATTACTCACTATATCGAGACTAGAGGCCCACCTGCGTTTTCACAGCCGCACAGACTTTCAGATGATAAGCTTAAAGCAGCCAAACAACAATTTCAGTACATAGTTGAAACCGGAATCTGCAGATCCTCCAAAAGCTGCAGGGCATCCCCTCTGCACATGGGGACCAAACGCAATGGAGATTGGCAACCATGTGGGGATTATAGGAAATTAAATAGTGTCACCATTCCAGATCGCTATCCTGTTCCTCAGACAGAGGACTATCTTGAAGTGTTAGATGGGAAGCGGATATTTTCAACTCTGGATTTTGGAAAAGCTTATCACCAAATTCCCATGAGAGAAGAAGATGTGCCCAAAACAACCGTTTCTACACCATTCGGTCTCTTCGAATATTTATTCATGCCATTCGGGTTATCGAATGCTGCGGCTACATTCCAGAGGTTTATTTATCACTTTCTCAGCGGACTGGACTTTTGCGTACCGTAGTTTGATGATGTATTGGTAGCATCTGAAAGCGCCACCCAGCACATGCAACATCTTAAGATGGTGTTTCAGTGAATAACGGATTATGGTATAGTACTAAATGCAGCTAAATATGTCTTGGGTAAACCAACTGTTAAATTTCTAGGACATATGATAACTGCCGAGGGTATCACTCCTTTGCCAGAGAAAGTTTCAGCAATTGTGAATTTCCTGAAACCAGAACTGTGAAAAAACTTGGGCGTTTTCTGGCTATGTGCAACTTTTACCGCCGTTTTATTCCGCAAGCTCCAAAAACTCAAACAATACTTAATACGTACCTAGGGAGCGACGAAAAACGTCAAAAGACCAATCGCAAGGACGGACGTAACCACAAACGCATTTGAGAAATGTAAGAAAGATCTGTCAGACGTGACGATCTTGTACCTTCCTTCATCAGAGGCCCCACTCGCAACTGCAGTTGATGCTTCTGACACAGCTATGGGTGCAGCTCTTCACCAACCAGTTGAAAAAGGATGGCAACCTCTTGCGTTTTGCTCAAAAAACTATCTCCAATACAACAGAGATACAGTGCATACGATAGAGAGCTCCTCGCACCATATATGGCCATAAAGCACTTTCGACATATGGTCTAAGGTCGTAACTTCCTTTTATTCATAGACCAAAACCGCTTACATTTGCATTTCGTCAAAAAGAAGATAAATGCTCTCCACGACAACTAAGACAATTGAACTTTATCAATCAGTTTACGACTGATATTCGCTACTTAAAAGATTCAGACAATGTGGTAGCGGATGCATTGTCACGGATTCATATAACTACTGTTAGCACACCATCTGCTATCAACTACTACCAGCTTGATAAGGAGCAAGAAAATGATGCAGAATTGCAAAATATTTTATCAGGAAATTCGACTGCCTCCTTAGTGCTGAAGCCCCTCTTTTTAGGTCAGCCTCCAGTTATTATGCATTGTGATTCTCCACAGGTCGCATTCGCTCTTTCGTTCCAATCATTTCGTCGAGCAGTGTTTAGCAGCCTTCACTCTCTCTCACACCCAGGAGTTAAAGCCTCAGTAAAGCTGACCGACGAAATATATGTTTGTGCTTCAATGAAAGCGGATGTCGCATCTTGGGTTCGTGAGTGCTTATAATGTCAAAAATCTAAAGTGACACGCGATACCAAAAGTAAAATTGGTGTTTTTGTGCCACCTAGTGCTAGATTCGAACACGTGCACGTTGACCTCCTAAGAGCCTCCTTCCATCGGAAGGCTATCGATACTGTCTTACATGTGTCGATCGTTTTTCTAAGTGGCCAGAGGCATTTCCGTTAGCAAATATATGCACACAGACTTGCAGCAAGCTTCTACGCAGGTTGGATCTCCAGATTCGGATCCCCACTCCGGCTAACTACCTACCAGGGAAGGCAGTTTGAATCAATACTATATGTTGCCCTATGCCCTAACCAAGTGATGCCCTAACCAAGTTCTTGGGTACAGCTCGACACCGCACATCTCCATATCACCCGTCTGCAAATGGCCAAGTTGAAAGATTTCATCGGCAGCTGAAATCCGCAATCATGGCACACAGCAATAATCAGTGGACTGTCGTATTGCCTACAATTTTATTAGGTTTCCGAGCCACTTGGAAGGATGATCTGCAAGCAACCACAGCAGAAATGGTATACGGAACTCCAATTCCTGTGCTCTACACCTGAAACCCAGACCCAGCGACTTTTGTCGAAAAGCTTCGTGGATCTATGCAACGCCTCCTACCTCCTACAAATGAACCTCATGGTGAACAAGCGGTATTCGTCAGTAAAGACTTAGCCACCTGCAGTCATGTTTTTCTTCGAACGGATGTAGTGAAAAGAAGCTTTCAGCAGCCATATGAAGGCCCTTATGAAGTGATCAGTCTAGGCGACAAAGTTGTCACAATTTCCATACGGGGAAAAGCTAAAACAGTAAGCAGCGATAGGCTTAAACCAGCATATGTCACAAGAAAAGATGCTGAAGACTCAACGCCCACAAACAATCGCCGAACTTCCCTCCCACAGAAGATTCAAGAGAAAAATCGGAGATTCCTACGCCGTCAGCAGCTCTTCCTGCACCGAACTGTGAATCACCGGCAATGGTAACTTACTCCGGCCGATGCGTACACTTCAGTTGCCGGTATAGCTAAAATCTCGCTATCGCTGGTCGGGGGCTGCCTGTAGCGACCTCGTAGGACTATATTTCTTAAAAAGTGCGCCTCGGAGGAAGACAACGGAGAACAGGTGGTGATGCGTCTCGAGGAGAGGAGAAAGCAGACAACGTCGCCAGAACACACACTAACTCTGGACTTGATGTTGTTGCGTACGGGGTAAAACGCTTCTGTAAGTTTCGATTTCGTAATGCTGTAATATTATTTCTGCGTGTTTAAGTAGCTTGTGTAAAATAAATCCTAACTATTAATGGATAAGTCTCATCTTACTTTATTAGATTTTATCATACATTCAAATATATATTTAGTAGTAAAAATCTCCTAAAGACATTATTCACGTCTCATCCTCGGAAAATCCACTTTGATTTAGGTTGATGATATCATTATAACTAGTGACACTATTAACAACATGTGGAAGATCTCCATGAAGTTTTTCCATTATTAAAAAAAGCAGGGTTAAGTATTAGTGCTGCAAAATGTAAGTTCGCAACTAAAGAATTGTGAATTTAGGGCACAAAATCTCAGCTAATGATATGGAGACTCAGGATTCTAAAATAAAAGCAATAAAAATTATCCTCCGCCAAATACGGCAAACAAACTTTCATCTTTTCTTGGCATGTGCTCGTATTACCGTTCTTTAATCAAAACTTTTGCCGATATTGTTGAACCTTTGTTAGTTTTAAAATGGAAGAAATCTAAGTTTGCGTGGAGAGCGGAGGAAAGCACGACTTTTAAACAATTAAGAACAGTTTTAATTAATGCACCAGTGTTAAAACTTCCGAAAGAGGACGAGAACTAGGAGATCGAGGCTGATGCTTCATATTACGCCGTGGGTGCAGTTTTAATCCAAAAAGGGCAACCATTGACATTTTTCAGAAAACATTAAATCAGACACAAAATTACACAGCAACGGAACGAGAAACATTAGCCGTGTCAATGGCAGTTGAGAAGTTTAGGGTTGATTTTGGAAAAGCCCCAGTTACAATCTACTTAGATCATGCAGCCGTATGTAGATTATATTCTGGAAAGAATTTAACTTTTAGATTAATTAGCTGGGCCTTAAAGTTACAAGAATACAACTTAATAATTAAGCACACTCCCGGCAAGGAAAATGCAGTGGCCGATGCGTTGTGAAGAATTAAACTGGGTGAAAATGGTGATCAAATAAAATTTGCTATGTAACTTCTAAAGTTTTAGATTCCCGGGAGAGAATCATAGCTGAAGGATCCAGAGTTCGGATCCTATGCTTCTTTAAAGGATCCAGATAATATTGAACATGCAGATCTTGCTGCAGTTAAAAATAGGGCCCAAATTACGAGATCATAGATAATCTGTTGTTCTACACTAAATCGACAAATGAAAACCATGAGTTTAAACCAGTCATCCCAGCCACATTGCGTTAAAGCATTTTGCAGGAACTTTATGACGCTCCCACAGCTGGACATTTAGGGGTGAGGAAAAAGGTGCGTAGAGTACGAGAGGCGGTGTATTTTCCGCATCTACAGAAAGTAGTGACAGCGTATGTGAGGTCCTGTAATTTATGTCAGTTAATTAACGACGTTAATTATAGCCCCGACGGGTACCTAAATAGTATTCGAGCGACTTTTCCGAATGAAATCCTTGGAATTGACCTTCTTGGTCCTTTTCCCCAAAGTGAGTTAAATAAAATCCGATATCTTTTGTGATTGCAGAGCATTTTTCTAAGTGGGTAGAAATAATTCTTTTGAAGCCTGCATCGACTAAAATAGCCGCAGATGCGTTCTTACATAGTTATGTTTTAAAATACGGTGCACCGTTAAAAGTACTAAGCGATAACGGAAGGCAATTCATTTAGCCAAATTTTTCAAAATCTGTGTAAAGAGCTCGACATGCGGCACATGAAAATGGTCCCGCACAGACCACAAGCAAACATTGCGGAAAGAGTTTATAAAAACATTTTTAAAATAATTAGAAGTTAAGATAGTATGATACAACGGGTAAAAAGATCGCTGAATTATTTCTGGGTAGGAAGATTTTGACTCCTTTAGACAAACTATTTTTCGTCCAAGAACGAGAACCAGAATTTAAATAGGCAAACATTCAAAAGCTCATCGATGAAGCTTTGAAACATTCAGATAAAGCAAGAGAGCTGCAAAAAATGTATTATGACAGGAGACGCCATGAATCAGACTTTAAAGCGGGGATAATGTGCTGGAAAGAAAATTCCCTTTGTCTAGTGCACCAGAGAATTTCGTATCGAAATTCGCCCATAAATTTGAAGGGCTTATGTAGTACAGCAGATCGTTTGGGGCTGTGATTTATTTAAAATCAGATTCGGAAGAAAGAATAAAGGCTAGTCCGGATCAACTAAAAAGATACTATGAACGTAAAGACTTTGATGTTTTGAATAGTTTCTTACAGGTTTTTGAATCAGAAGAGGCGGCTTCCTCAGTGGCAATTTCGATCCCACCAGATCTACCACCACCCACGAAGAAACAAAAAACTAACCAGACTACAAGGTCTCAGATAAGAAAGAATTCCGGAGAAAAGAATCTCTCAACATGAGGAAGATCCAGAGAAAAAAAATTCAAGGGTAAAAAAAGGGTGCCGATTAAAAACAAGGATCGCCGTTCTATGACAAAGTTTCGCAGTAGACAACCCCAGGATACATGAAGGAGGAAGAGCACAGAAAGAATAGTACAAACAAGACCACCAGTCGGTAAAATGAAGAAGAGACCTGCCGAAGTTGAAGGCACAGAGTAACAAATCGAAGCAACCTAGAGTTTGCGGGCAAGCATCTTCGACGACCGATGATCAAAGAACCAGTTTTCCGGCCAGTAAAAGGAAAAGACATGATACGCCGCCAGTCCACCCTAAAAGAAGAATGAACAGAGGCCAAAAGAGGAAAAGCCAGTTCCCACCAGCGGACAGGAAGCAGACACTGAGAATCTCCAATGTGAACGGCCTGACATGGACTCAGTTCTGCAATAAAAGAATGGCTGAATACCAAGCGTCGAAAAACAAAGATAAGGGAATTTTTCGATAAATCTTTTCTATTGTGTAAAGTTACATGAAAATGTTTCAAATACGAAGTTACATTGTAAACTTTATTGCCTCGATTGAGGACTAAAGCTTCTTTAGTTTTATTTGGGGAAAGCACAAAGTATAGTACACTATACTGTAGAAATGCAATGTTAATGTAAAGAACTAGAAGTTCGGGTTTGTTTGTTACAAGACTATGATAACGTGCCAAAAGATCTGGCCTGATTCAAGCAGCTTCGTATTAGTACTTGTTAATGAAAATTTGCTTTTAGGTTCGCCCTTTTGGCGAGAAAAGGATTCAATCAGTAAAATTTTCATACCTGTTGTCTTAAAAGTGTTTGTTTGTAAAATGTGAAAATATCTGTTGTATTAAAATAAATGATGCTTTTAATGAAGGTTTAAAGCTCAAAAACGCACATATAATAAGTAATTAGTGCTAAAACATTAAAATGTAAAGTTAATGCATTTAAAATTTAATGTATTCTATTGAGTTCGCTCAAACGAAATGTTAGACAAGTCAAATCATGCAATTTTGAGAGAAAGCTTGCATGTGTTTAAGCCGAATGTGGAAAATATTTGGTATGCATGTGTTTTGTAAGGCTCTCCACCGACATTCTAGTTAATTTTCATGTTTATTAGCTCAAGGAGAATCTAGAACTGAATTTAGGATGTGACTAAGAAGGATGTTATGTGCTAACAAGTCGATGTGCGGTTAGGTGGAGCGTTTGTTCACTGTAACATATTACAGTTGCGTTTTCACCACACATTGTGGACAGCCAAAAAGGGGATTAAGTTTAAAACTTAAGGATGAATGTGAAATGAGTAATTGAGACCCGAAAACATCCTAATGTTCGGAGAATTGAGAAATCTACGATCAATGCAAAAGTGTTAGAAACTCAATAAAAGAATAATTGTATTGTGAATTTAAAGTGTTATTTATTGATAGAAACATGTATTCATAAGTATTCCTTCCAGATGACTGGAAAGAGATGACTGAATGCCAGCTGAAAGGTAAGGAAGCAAGTTCAGCGGAACAATGACGAAAAGATGTCTTTCTGGTTATAATTTAAACTTTAGTATTTGAATGTAAACCGGGTTTAGCACCTGTTAGTTGTAGAATTTAACAGTTTAGGTCTTTAAGGACCTTTTTCCAAGTCTGCTAAATTCTGGCATGGGCAACTGCAGGTATTTATATTTATTTTAATAAACCAGTTAAATTTAATTTTAAGTTATTTCCTATAATCGTTTATTCCCCTAATTGTCAGTGCCAGAATCTTTAAATTTGGTAGAGCGCGTGAAGGAATGCAAATTCTACTAGTGGAAGAAAAAGTTTAAATATCAAGTTCTAGAAGGGAAAGTTAGAGAATCTGGGAAAACTCTGTGCGCGTTGTAGCACGAGCTTCGGCTTAGCATTTATTGCTGGTTAAACGTTGCGTAACAGTTATTATTTTGATGCCACTAAATTTATCAACGCTCTGTTAGGGAACAGGATAGTCTGAGCACTGCAGAATAATTCTACTACGTGTTAACATCTTCATATTCTGAGTTTAGTTCTTACTGTTTCAGTTATCTTCCAAGCAGAGGCGTAGTGTGTTAGCGTCGAGTTGACGCATTGTAACTAATTTGAAGAGTGTAATAAAGTGTAGTTTTAACTCTTCTTCTGTGCAGTCACTACTCTGCAGATTTCACACAAAAGATAGACAGTAGATCTTACATAGTAATGAAACTAATGTACACTCTTACTTGTAACATGAGGATTTTCGAATCCATATTATGTATGTATTCAACGAAAACAAAATTTTTGGGGAAAACTTTCATATTTGTGTAATAACACCGCAAAAATTTACAACATTACCTCTTACCCACAATAATAGGGTAAAGTTGTTTCGGGCTCTTTATATACATTTACAGTATTTTATTGGTGATGTTTCGTGTAATTTTGTTTTTTCTGTTACATATATTATCACGCTAAAAAGAGAAAGAAATCACCTACTTTTATTCCATATTAACCTACATACATAAGGACAATGAACAACTGAAATTATAATTTTTGTTTTAATTTTGTTTATTTGTTTGCATAGATTTTTATGTATTGTACTATTTATTATTTTTAATACACAACTAGCTTCTTGGTCTAAAATTAACTGTGTGGTTATTTTAAACATCTGCATTTATTCTATCTCTTCTACTAGAAGTTTATCACTCAGTGAAGTCAGGCTGGGACTTTTCGTAACAGTGCGCCTTTGAAATAGCAAAGAGCAGTCTTCATCCAATCTTTTTTCTTTATTACTTTTATGATGCTTTATTTTCCGGACTGATGTCTTCGTCTGGAAGGGTGTTTCAGAAGTTCTTTTCATCTGTAAAATATTAATTACTTCGTTAAAAGGAGAGTTGAGGATGAAATCTAAATTTCTAGAAAACACATTCATGTAGAAGTAAAACAATTTTTATAATCACACTCGTTTTCTGTGTTTAATTAATTTTTACGATATTAACTAACCTCATAAATCTTATAGTACATTGGTTACAGCCGAAAACATCGCGGAATAATATCGTGGACGAAAACGTCGCGGAGAAAAAATGCAGTGCGAAAACATCGGGGTCGAAAACATCGTGGAAGAAAAGAAAGCAAAGAGAAAACATCGTCGTCGAAAATAACTTTTCTCTTTGCTTTCTTTTCTCTCACGATGTTTTGTACCACCACGTTTTCGCTTTGCGTTATTTTCTCCACGGTGTTTTCGTCCGTGAGGTTTTCGGCGGACACCTTTAAATTACTTCAATATCCATTAATGGTTATGTTGAAAATTGAGGATATTTTAAGAGCAGTTTTAGCTGATCCGCACATAGCTGTGTATAATTAATGTATAATTAATTAGCTGTGTATAGCTTTGTATAAAAAAAATTGGATACAATTTGATTCTTTTCCACCGTAACATTGGTATACTGTCGAATAAAAAAACCTTTAACTTTCAAAATTATGTGAAGCATGGAATTCATTGTGGCAGTGCATTCACAATCTATTTATCTGTGCTTTCCTTGAAGACTAATCCTTTAATGTACCAACAAGAATTCAGAAAGTGGTTCCCTCCTACAAATCAATTTTTTTATTCTGTATTTTAACTTAAAACTGCAGCAGATATGTCCAGTTGTATTCATATCTGGGGGAAAAAATCTTGAACTTATTTATGGGGGTTTGGGGGAATAGCGTAGTTTGGTGTACCCAAGTTAACTTGGTTAGTACATTAAGAAATTAATATTTTTGGCAAGGAATTTCATGCAGCCTTTTCCTTTTCTCGTATCCTTAAAAATTGAAGCTGAGTGATTGCCCAGAGCTTTATTTTTCTGATTAAAATTACCAAAAATGAAAATCCAATGAAACACTAACCTTGAATTAGTTTTCTATTTTTTAAGAGCGTAACCACCTAAAATAGTTACCATTAAAAAGAAAAAAAAGTGTAGAATTATTTTAATTAGTCCAGATAGTGTCATTTCTTAAAAATATTTAATATATCTAAATAGACATCTTATGATTTAAATTAATTTTTATTAAATCAGATTAAAAAGTGCCCCCTAGCCATTATAGTGGTTAGTTATGCTGATTGCCTTACCGAAGGGTTCGATATCTGGAGAAGGCATGGATGTTTGTATAGTGTCTGTGTAGCATTGACGCCCTCAAAATATGCAGCTGAAAAAACTGTTTCGAGTGGTTTTGTTGTAGAGAAAGAGGAGACCTTCGAACCTATCCTGTAAGATTCTCTTCTTCAAAATCTGAGGCGGCGAAATCTCTCCTAAGGCAGAACAGGACAAAGTCATACTGTCACCTATATGATACTCAAAGCTCATGCCAGCAGAAGATGCAATCTTGCACTGTTTGCCATAATAAAATTCATGGGCTTGTTCTGATTAAGTCAGACAAGTAAGCTTTGCCACAACAATAAAAAGTAAAAAATTTATTCTTAAGCATTTATTGCTTTTAAATCACTTTGTTTGCTATTCAGTAACAGGCAGATCTTTTTTTTAATGGCCGGGCGCTTTCAGCCTTGTGCTACTACAAAAGCCGGAAGTGGTGGCCATTTCATTAAGGAAGCACCCAATATGTGGCCACCGTTGCCTCCTATGAAGGGACGGACAGTTACAACCATTCCACCTCCGGCATTTGAACCCGGGCCCAACGCTATGGCAGTCAGGGTCACTAACCACTTTAGATTAAGGACAATATGATTATGAATTACAAAAATGGTGTCCTCTGGGATCTTGTCTCGGTTCTATTTTGCGGATGGTAGTAGCTGACTCTCTTTTGCGACAGTTGGATGGAAAATCAGATTGTAAACTCATAGTTTTTGCAGATGATTTTATGTAAATTGTTGAAGGTAAATCGGGTATTTCTTCTGCAGCTTAAGCTTATCTAGAAATTACAGCAAACTGGGCACGAAGGCACAAAGTAATTATTTCTACCAGTAAAACTCAAGCAGTGTTGATAGCGGCATCTAAACTCCTCAAACGTAAACCACCTTTAAAATTGCAAAGCAAATCTATTAGATTTGTAGACAGCTTGAGATACCTAGGTTTCATAATTGAGTCCAGACTTTCTTGGATGACTCACTTGAAGGCGATCAGAACAAAAGTAATGTCACTGACAATTCACATGAAACGAACAACAAATAAGAATTGGGCAATCTCATCGCGGATTTTAAAAATATGGTACTTAACGGTTATAGAAAGAATAATCTTATATTGTTCAGCAATGTGGGCTCACTCTCCTACGACACATGAAAACCGACTCTTAATTTCTATTCAAAGATCCTTTCTTCTAATGATCAGTAGAACAACTTCCAATGATGCTTTTTTTTTTTTTGAACTTCACAGCAGAAAGAGAAGCGGTGCTCACTCGAGTTTTGCGTCTTCCTCTAGAGAATAAACTGTGGAATATTTCCTACGATCCTTTTAGTTATGAATTAGGAGCACAGGACTTCTGTGTCATCCAGCACAAAATGACATTTCAAGTGCAATAAGGAAAATCTTCTCAAATGAGTCAAAAAGTCAACTCCAGATTTACACAGATGGATCTCATTCGGGACAAGGAATAGGATGTGGACTGTGTGTAATTCACAATGGCAAACCAATGCATACATGGCGTTGAAGACTGAGGCCAGCCAACTCTATTTTTCAAGCTGAACTACTTTCATTAAAAAAAAGCAGTGAATCTTTCAAGTAAATTTCCATCACAAGTGGAAATTTACAGTGATTCACTTTCTAGTCTGGAGGCCATAAAGGGGGAAAATTCAAGACATACAATAGCAGCAGAGATAAAACTTCTTCTTAACCTTCCTGCCTCTTCTAGACACTCATTGAGCTGGGTTCTCGCTCACAGGGGGATTTATGGCAATGAGTTGGCAGACCAGTTGGCAAAAAAACAGCAGTGAGAGGGAACAATCTTCCTCAATATTCATTACCTTTACCATTTTCTTATATTAAGAGATTTACAAAAGAGAACTCCAGCAATGGCAAAAAAAGAGGGAACACTCCACAACGGGCAGGAGAACTTTAAATTTTTGCCAAAGGTCTCGGAAACATTTTTGGTTGCATCTACAGCGTAGTCAACTTTTCTCACGGGACAGCTGCAAAACTATACGAAACCTAGACAAGTGATTGCCATATAATGTGTTGCGGCAAAGCCATCGAACTATTAAAAATAACATTACCCTTTTTGTGAATGGCATCACTTACGTCTTTGTATTCATAAATGTTCTTGCTTGTACTGTACGTTATATTTATGTTAGGAAATAAATAGGCATAAAAATACTATCTCCTAGTATTTGGTGCCGAAATAACCATTTACGAAACAGGACCTTGAACTTATACTTCCTACTGTTGGATTATTTTTGCTGAATTATTTTACTCCCGACATTAAAGCGTAGTTTTGTTTTGTGTTCTCTACTACTCGAGCAATGGCGCCGACCGCTGAAGCTGTAGACAAAATGACGCAACTGAAACGAAAGCGGAAAGCCGTGCGAAGTAATGTTTCTCGCTTTTCTACTGAAATTGATACTTTGAACGATGATTTCTCAATTGAAAAGATTGAATATATTTCTAATCGCTTAACAGCTGCCTTAAATGATATGAAACTAATAGATAACGAAATTCACAATTTTCTTTCTGACGATGAATACGAAAATGATAATTTGCAGTGTGAAAACTACATAGATACTGGTGAATCCGCAGTTTTCAAAGCACAAAAAATTATTCAGAACAAATTATCGCTAACTGCAAATAATGTTACTGCTTCCAATATGGATACCAATGATTTGGCGATGAAATTTGGCGACCTTTCTACTACAGCGCCTGTGGCTCAATCATATACAGTTAAATTGCCAACAATTAAACTACAATCATTTACAGGAGAAATTGAACAGTGGCAATGTTTTTGGGAACAGTTTAAATCTTCTATAGATGCCAATCCACATCTTTCTGTTATTGATAAACATGTTTTCCTCAGAGGTTATTTAGATGGTGAAGCTAAACGCCTTGTTGATGGAATTAGTGTAATAGGAGACACCTATGAAACAACAAAAAAATTGTTAAAGGAAAGATACGGAAATAAAGATCGAATTATCCAGTCACACTTAGATTACTTAGAACATTTAACTGTTATTCAAGACCCATCTCCTACGCATCTAAATGATCTTTACATAGAATGTAACAGGAGAATTCAAGCTTTAACTGCTCTGGGTGAGAATATTGAAGCATACGGTAGAATCCTAGTGCCAAAAATTATTCGTGCGTTTCCCAATGATATTTGTTGCCGCTGGATTATCTATGCCAAGCGTGAAAAGCTAAATGAAGGTAATATTACTAGACTGATGCAGTTCCTGGCAGAAGAAGTGGAAGGTGTAATTGCAACACAAAGAGTTAAAGGTACGTCTTTTTCTGATCACACCGTAAAGTTCACGGTAGAAAATTTTAGTATCAATTCCAAAACAGTAAATAAACGTAAGAAAATTTCGCCATTTTGTTCATTTTGTGATACTACAGGACATTGGCCTCAATATTGTGAAACTGTTACAGACTATGATACTCGTGTTCAGAAACTTAAAACTTCAAATCGCTGCTTTCTGTGTACTAACCGTGGTCATAGAGTTTCAAACTGCCCAAGAAAAAATACTGCACGATGCACTAAATGCAAGAAAAGGCATCATGTTTCTATTTGTCCTCCTGTTGAAAACAATCAACTGCGGGTAACTAGCAGTGCTGTAAATCACATAACCTTTCCTAAAACTATTTTCACACATTTGCAAACTGCTCGTGTGTATGTTACTGGCCCCACAGGCATTACTAAATTAACACGCTGCATTTTAGATGGTGGTAGCCAAGCAAGTTTTGTTCACACAAACCTCATTGAAAAACTTAAGCTTAAAGTTGTCAGTTCCGCCTCACTTTTAGTTCAAGCATTTGAATCTTTTACTTCACAAGAACAACGTAGATGTGTTCAACTGTCACTTTCAAGTTTGTGGAGCAACCAAACATTTTCGATCTCCGCATTTGAAAGCTCCAATTCCTATACTACACATCCTACTGCTCCACCAGAAATAGTTCACTTTGCTCAGAAGAAAAGATTGAGAATTGCTGATCCACCGGATGACTCTTCACTGCCCATAGAAATACTTATTGGTGGTGATCATTATTGGCAAATTGTTTCCGCAGAAGCTCCAATCAAGCTTTCAGAATCTTTTGTTCTGATACCGTCAGTGTTTGGATGGGTTCTTAGTGGAACAAGAACGCATACTACAATCGCAGACAAGACTTCTGTCCATCAAGTTTGTGTGCAAGTTGAAACTGATTGTTTAAATGATCAGGTACGTCGTTTCTGGGAATTAGACACCATTGCGATACAAGATGCGCAGAAACGAAAAATGACTACTCGCGATGAAGAAATTTTATCAGAATTTCACAAAACTTACAACACTGAGGACAATCGAAGAATTGTGTCTCTACCTAAAAAGCCATTGCTCACACCTTTGCCTACAAACAAAATTATAGCGGAAAACAGATTTCATTCTCTTCAAAAAAGACTTGCATCTAGTGATGTGTTCAAGACACAATATGACAAATGCATGCTGAATTACATTGAACAAAAACATGTTGAAGTATGTTCCATAGATGAATCCAATGAGAAGTCAGTATATTATCTTCCTCATCATGCTGTAAGAAAGAAAACGCAATCTGAAACCAAGTGGAGGATTGTGTTCGACGCTTCCTCGCATGCTCCAGGAATGCCTTCACTGAACGATATCTTGGAAGCTGGCCCGAATCTTCTTCCTGAAACTATTGGTTGTCTACTAAGGTTTCGATTGCATGAATTCGCTGTTACATGTGATGGTAAGCAAGCTTTCTTACAGTTGTCACTACATAAAGACGATAGGAACATCACAAAATTTTTTTGGTACAAATTACAATCTGATTCATCTCAACCTACTACCTTTACAGATGAAATAACTGTTTATAGATTTACTCGTTTACCATTTGGTCTTACTTGCAGTCCGTTTTTACTCTGTGCTGCCACACGAGAATTGGCTGCAAGACATATCACAGAATTTCCAATTGCTGCATCAATGATAGATAAACATCTCTATATGGATGACTTTCTTGCTAGTATGGAAACTGAATCACGCATTATAATGCTATATCACGAGATCAAGAATTTAATGGCTCTAATGAAACTGCCTATGGAAAAATGGGCTACAAACTCTTTGAAACTCAAAGATGTACTACAAACACATGAAGAATCTCACAAAACGGAAACAACCGTCTTAGGTATTGGCTGGAATACAAATTCTGATACTTTGAAGAATGCATTCAAGACTTCCCTCTGTGTTTCTACCCCAGACAAACCACTTACAAAGAGATGGTTACTCCGCTGCATTGCTAGTTTTTATGATCCCTTAGGACTTTTTTCACCATTTACTATCCTTGGGAAAATCTTATTCCAAGATACATGGATTCTTGGAATCAAGTGGGATGAATTACTACCTGCTAATTTATCAACTTTATGGTATGCAGCTGTAAAAGAACTTGATGACATTTGCTCCCTTCAAATTCCTCGATGCATAGGCATTTCATCACATGTTCCCTTTGCTATTCATGTGTTTTGTGACGCATCTGAACGTGCCTATGGTTCAGTTCTCTACATTGTTACTTTTAAAGGTGACCAAACGAATGTGCATTTAGTGTGTAGTCGCAACAAACTAGCTCCTATAAAGAAAGTTACCTTACCTCGTTTGGAGCTCTTAGCGGCCCTAATGGGAGCACGTTTGTTACAATATTTCTGTGCTGAAACAAATATATGTTCGTCGAATGCAACATTATGGAGTGATTCTCAAGTTGTCTTAGGGTGGATACGCAGTGACCCCAACAAGTGGAAAACTTTTGTTAGCAACAGAGTAACAGAAATTATTTCCTATACTAATCCTTCACAGTGGAGACATTGCCCTGGCAGAGACAATCCAGCTGACAAACTTTCTCGAGGTGTTTCACCATCAACACTAAAAAACCTAAAAATTTGGTGGAACGGCCCTCCATGGTTAGTCAAATCTCCAGAATATTAGCCTCATTCTGATACTATCTCTACAGATTACAGTCATAACTTAGAAAGAAAGAAAGAAAAAGTTCAGACCCTTCACATCGTATCTACTCAACCAATCATAAATGCTACAAACTACAGTTCTTACTTTAAATTGCTACGTGTAACATCCTGGATTTTTCGCTTTATTCACAACTGTAGGAAACAAGAAAAGTTAGTGGGTGAGTTACTTGCCACAGAATTAAATCAAGCTCGTATTTATTGGATACAGACCGTTCAAAAAGAATCCTTTCCTTCAGAATATGAAGCTCTGTTGACAGGAAAATCACTCCCTAAGAAATCAAGGATAAAAAAATTTAACCCCTTTTTCAAGAACAATGTTATACTTCTTGGTGGTCGACTACAATTTTCTGATTTATCTCATGCTGAAAAACATCCCATATTATTGGAAGGTTCTCATCATTTTACAACCCTACTGATACGCCAAACACATTTACGAATGCATCATCTCGGTGTTCGGATTGTACTTTCTCAGCTTCGTTCAGAATATTGGATATTAAGAGCAAGGCACGCCATTAAAAAGGTGTTAAAGACTTGCCTTCCATGTAAAGTACTGAAACAAAAGAGAAGTGAACAGATAGAAGCTCCATTACCAGCTGAGCGAATTCAAAAGTCATCTCCTTTCGAAACTACCGGAATGGATTTTACTGGACCACTCTACGTAAAAAATAACAACTTCGTTACAAAAGCTTACATTGTCATCTTTACATGTGCTACAACCCGAGCTATCCACTTAGAATTAGTTTCCGATCTGCGTACTGACGTCTTCCTACTTGCATTACAACGTTTTGTCTCTAGACGTTCACTTCCTCATACGGTGTATACTGATAATGCCACAACTTTCTGTGCTGCGGACAAAGAGCTGAAATTATTCTGGGATACTATATCTTCTGCCAAGGTACAACAATTCTATGCCCACCACAACATCAAATGGAAATTCATCGCCCCACGAGCGGCTTGGTGGGGAGGATGGTGGGAAAGAATGATAGGCTCAATTAAGCAATGCCTTCGGAAAACATTAGGTAAGGCTCTTTTGGATGACGCTGGTTTGATCACTGTATTATGTGATATTGAAGCCGCTCTTAACAGTAGACCGATTGTCCATGAATATGGAATAAAAGATGACTCTGAGGAAGCTTTAACACCCTCGCACTTCCTCATAGGAAAGAAATTAACTACTATTCCTTCCAGCCCCACAAATCCTGAAACAAATTTAAATCGTATGTGGAAGAATCGTCAACATTTGATGGACTCCTTTTGGAAAAGATGGCAAAAGGAATATCTGATGGACTTGCGTACATTTCATCAAGTGCGGAATCCATCTGAAACAAATAAAATCCGTAAAGGGGACATTGTCCTACTACAAGAAGATGTTAGACCTCGCCACACTTGGAAAAAGGCACGTGTCGAGGAGCTAATCCTTGGCCGCGACAAGAAAGTCCGTACTTGTGTTCTACGCATCAATGGACATACCATTACCCGACCGGTGCAGCTGGTCATCCCCCTGGAGGTTGACCAGGGTGGGGAGGATGTTGCGGCAAAGCCATCGAACTATTAAAAATAACATTACCCTTTTTGTGAATGGCATCACTTACGTCTTTGTATTCATAAATGTTCTTGCTTGTACTGTACGTTATATTTATGTTAGGAAATAAATAGGCATAAAAATACTATCTCCTAATATAATGTCACTATCTCTGAGATGCGTTTACGTATTCCTGTAGGCAACGCTACGCCAGTAGGAGGTATAAAAGTCCACGTCCAGCTGCCAGCTGGTCAGCTCATTCCGCTTTGCAACACAGAAATGATTTTTATAGTCTTCCTTGAATAATCTTGTTTTCTGATGTTGTTTAGGTGACACGGGTAAACATCACAGCTTAGACGAAGAAATGAGATGGTGAATCGCGGGTAGGCTTAAGGCAGGGCAATCCCAAGCTCAGGTCGCAAGAGATTTGGATGTAGCACCAGGTGTCATGTCTAATTTGTGGAATCAGTTTAAAAACAGCGCGACAGAGTCTAAAAGACCAGGACAAGGATGCTCGAGAGCCACAATGGCCAATCATAACCAAGCACCAGAAGCACCAGAGGACGTCTACAACCGCAGAACTGTCTCGTGACTTCGCTACTGCCACAGGAACATCAATTTCAAGGAAGGAATTTGCCAGAAGGCTGCATGAGACAGGACGGTATGTTAGAAAGCCTGCTCTTTGCATCCTTTCCCTCCCTTCCACAAAAGAGAGCGTTTACCATGGTCCATATACCACCAACACTGCACAGTTCTTCAATAGGCTAACGCTGTCTTCTGGGATTAATTCATATTCAGTCTGCAACTTGATTTTGGGCGATTGCTGATATGGAGGGAACCTCGGACCTGATACCATTCCAGCACCATGGATAGGGGCTGACATGGTGGGGGAGGAGGGACTGTCTGGGTAAGGATCATGCAAGATGCCCGCACGCCGTTCCATGTGTTTAACACTGGTTCCGTGAATGCCCACATGAATGAATAAGGTACAGGCAGGAGATCCCATAGCCCTATGTGCGACTTTTCAGGGGGTCTGTTGGTTCTGAGTTTATGTTTCTGGACTGCATTTCACGACCACATAGCGCCCACCTGGTTGATGATTATCTGTAAAGCGATGATATTCACCAAATAGATTGGCCATCCAAGTTTCCTGACCTTAAGCCTACTGAATATGCTTGGGATGCTCTTGGAAGAGCTATTGCAGTACTCCAACCCATCCAGGAGTTAAAAACGGGTGTACTGGAGGTGTTGGTGCGACTTCCACAGGCACTCTTGAACTCTCTTGTTAACAGCATGGCTGCTCATTATGCATGCTTCGTATCTGTCAGAAACGACCACATACCATATTCGCCACATTTTCACTGCATTGCTTCAACCTCAAGTTTGTACCACATTGGAGTTTGGGCCATAACTGATGCTAATGCATGGCATTTGCATTGTTGTTTTTTACACATTATTGCCATACATTGAACTATAATCGTACCTAATTTCATTTATTTCTATCCATTATTTCTCGAGATATTTGGGAAAAAGTGTTCCATCTCTTAATTTTGTCCACCAGTATACTTGCCAAGAAGTCTTCCCATCATATAGGGGTAACTTCATAGAGGAACGAGCAGGCATTGGCAAAAATTTAAAGCCATATCATATAGCTTCAGAGAGGGACGAAAAGGCATGTGTAAAAATTTAAAAACATCAGAATCGCTTGCTGCTGTTGCTATGCCCTTCTTATGTTGTCAACTGCTTTGGAAACGGCAGAAACAATCTCTTCGATTTGTTCTTTGACGGAAGAAATTCTTTGTTCAGTTTCTCCAACCCTATTTTCGACCGTTTTTTTTTCCTCTGCCTTCCAGAGCCTCGATTTTGTTTTCTATTATGCTGGTAATTTCTCTTTTCATTTCTTCTAAACCTGCTTCAGTCTTTTTTTGAACAGTTTCCATTCCTTCTTTAACAGATTCTTGGCCAGCTTTCATCTCTTCTTTAATAGATTCTTAATCCGCTTTCATCTTGATCCGCTTTTATCTCCTCTTTGCCCACTTTCATATCTTCCTTAAACACAGTAAAGGTTGACATCAGCTGCATTATTTGATTATCCGTCGCTCTTGTCTCTGGCATTCAATCCCAGTCCTGACACGAAAAAGGGTTTTGTGCGTACTGGGTCATAACAGATAGAATGAAAACAGATCCGATGATAGGTTAATAAAAATTTATTTTATCAAAATAAATTCTTCAAAGTTCTAAAAGTTTCCGCAGAAATACTCGTACGGGTGTTCAAAATATCACAGAGTACGATTAGTAGTTACGCATCAAACTAGTAAGAACGTAAGCACACGTTCGAGGCAATGCGAAGCGCATGTAAAGAGAATGCTAACTCGGATACCTCAGTTCACGCGAAACTAAACAACTTGCAACAACAAGAACTAAACCAACTGAGCGCAGATGCTCTGTATTCGGCCTCAAATAGTGTTGAACAGGCACCGGCCGCCGAGCTATTTCCAATACTTTCTACTTTTCGAAATTAGTGGACAGCAACACGAGGGTGGAATTACGGTAACAGCTAACATAGTGGTCAACTACATTTATTTAGTTTCAATATGTATATTACGATGATACAGGGACTGGACCCAAATGGTGCTAAATTTGGTGACAAAATAAGTCGCTAAAGCCGTTGTCAGCTTGGCGATATCTCGCCAAATTACCGAGATACCCATTTATTCATTGTTAAATGCACTTGCCCCTGTACTCTTACTTTTCTGGCATAACTTCTTTTTAGATTTTTCATGTTACAAAAGAAATACAATAGTTTTACTTACAATTCTAGTAAAATTACCTATTTAAGCGCAAAATTTGTAACAATGTGCAAAGTCAACATACTTTAGCAATTTAAAATATGAATTTTAATTCTTAAATAAGGATTACGTGATATATGAAAAAAATAAAAAGCTCACATTCACTTCCAAATATTTTTATAATTTTTTTTTTTTTTTTTTAGTCCAAAGGGCCAATTTTCCCAGAAGGAATGTTAATTTAGTTTCGGCATTTTGCATTGGTTCACTATAAGTGTCGATTCACTTTTCAAATTGTTGCCACCAAATATTACAGCCCTGTATTATATTTAAAGAAATTAAATAATGAAGAATCTGCATAAATGTACGTATATTTATCGCATTGTGATAAAACGACATTAGCTAGAGCCATCCAATTTTGAATAACCTAATCCTCCTACGAATATATTTTAAAATTAGAGACAAAATTATCACGATTTGTCTCGAAGAACCGTTGGAACTTGGATAACCTCCCCCCCTCGAAAAAACAAGTGTACGAAAATGGTAACGTTGCTTGGCTGAAGGATTGATACGTGTGAAGTTATTTGAAGAATGATTATGCCCATTGTTACCAGAGTTTCGCACATTCTGAAATTTGGCAACTACTGTAAGGTGGTTGCTCAAGTACCGAATATTTATAAAACCTTTACCCCTAATGTTGAAAGAAAGGAATTGTTACCCTTAAAAACATTAATAAGCCCAGAATATAAATGACTTATTTTGCAGTTCATGTTGGAAAACATCACACTTTTTATTAAATTTGGAGGAACATTTAAGTGCGGCGTTTATCGCAAAATGAATCATTAACTGTTGTGTATATGAAGTAGAGCTATCCTTTTCTTGGTAAATGCCAAATACCACATTGGTTTATTTAGAATGGATAATATTTCTCTTCTTTGAAGACTGATTATTTCAGTCAGTGAACTTAAAATATTTCTGGAAACAAAGACACAACAAAGGGGGCTGTACCTCAGCGATTCGATAACAATATCCGAATGGTAACATTCACCTTAATCACATTAAGTGGCATCTACTGTATCGTAATATTAACCTGCTTTTCTGTCGGTAATTCTTTGGTTAACTATATAATGGAATCTGTATGTTTACGAATTCTTACGGTAAAACTTTACAACTTAAATCTAACAATCTCCTGTCAGTATTAAATCGAAGAACATACTTGAATATCCAGTTCTTCATCTTCCGAAATATCACTATCCACCAGACCTAAAATTTAAGTAAGTTTAAATATGCAAGTATTTATAAATAAATTTTCACATTTAAGTTTAAAATTATTTACCTCAATTTTTTTTTCCAAAAAAGAGGTAGAAGTGTATTGTAAACACTTACCTAATTTACAAATTTTCGGGAAGTTGCTGTTGCTGTATGGATCTGCTGGTTTATTTGTGAATATACTTCTAAAACTAAGGGAAAAAATAATTGATTAAAAAATAAAATTTTAAAATAAGCGAATTATGTTATTTCTTTAAAACTATTGAGAAAATACGCCAGAACATTTTCTTCAAATTTATACGCGAAGGCCCTTACCCGCCTTTATTTTTACAAATGTTACAGGTAGACATAATACTTCTGGAGACTAAAGTGTTTAAATGACGTAAAGATTCGTGTTCTGATGTTTGAAAATTTGAAAAAAATCAATTTTTTTAAATATTACGAAATCTAACATTTTACACGTTCCTCCGGTTTCTATACTTATATTTATGAAAATTTTGCAGTTGTTTTTGAAAAATTAAACACAAAAATCCAAAAGTTTATCTTCGAAAAACTCGAAATTTATATGCTTTAAAATACTTTTAAATACTTCTACGTGATATTTTATAGAAAATGATAAAGCAAGGAAACATATTTTTTTAGAGATTTTCTATAAATTTAATCTGCTGTTTTCAGTAGAATTCTATTACTTGATTCCAGAAACTACCCAAATATGTATAGAATGTGGCCACCCTCGCCATTTTCTACCATTTTTTACCGCCATTTTTACTTCCTTGTACGAAGTAAAAAGGAAGTATTCTATTCGCAAAAATTTGGTATCATATTTCCACAAAATTATCCATTTTGACAGCTATCGAATGCAATTTAAAGATGTTTTTGCGTAACATCTGCACGTAAGGACAGAATAAAGAACTCTTTTCCCCTCAAAAAATTACAAAACTGATTTAAAATGGATTCTGTAGAGAATTTTTCGTGGCATCTGTGCGTACGTACGTATGTATGCATGTATCTCCTATAAGTCAAAAACGAATATCCTCAGAACTTTGAAATTTTGTATTTAGAACTGCTATAATATGTAGATGTGCGCCTCCCCTTTTGTTTGCAATCTGCCGTACCAAAAGTATTCCTTTGACGAGTTCTGTTTGGAGTTTTGAATGAAAGAGATTAACTATGGTTAACACCGCAGTACTTTTTATATATTTTTTACCTTTTATATTCCAAATGTTTTTTTTTTTTTTAAATAATTTTGCAAAGTTCATGAAAATAAGAAATGGATAGGGGATCATAGTTCTCACAGATCCTTGAAAAATTCTCTTTTCATTTTAATTTCCCAAATTCGATTATAAAATTTAACAGCACTAGGGGCGATGATTATCTACTTTTTTATCTTTCATTTTCATGTAGTAGTTTCGAAAACTTTCTAAATATATATATACTCACTCTGTTACTGGGCTCAGTGAGCTCAGATTTTTTATTCTTATATATTGGTAAATTGCGCATTTTTTGCTTTAAAAATCATTGAATTATGTTGTTCTTATCTTCTGTTAAGGTTTTGCGCCTTTAGTAAATCTGCATGCAATATTTGTAGAATTATCAACAATTTAAAAGCTGTTTAAGTGCGGCTAAGCCTAGTTAATTTTACGAAAGCAGCTATATTTGTTTATATTTGAAACTTAGCTGAATAGTGGACTTGTTGCCAGTCTAGAGAAACTAAGCTTCGCAACAACAAAGATAACGCCTTCCTTTATTATTGCAAATTAAATCATGTTTAACCCATTCTGGAATTTATTCGAGGAGATAAGTCTTTAAGATTTACTTCGTAACTTTTAATACAGATATTTTTAGTTTTTATGTATTCTTGCTTGTTGCGAAGTGAGAAATGAATTAAAGGAATGAGAAATACTGAATCGTCTGTGGAAAACTGTTTCTTTCTTTTTTTTTAGTCCAAAGGGTTTTTGTCTCTGAAAGACTATTGCTTTCGTTTTGGCATTTTGTGTTGATTCGCTATAAATGTCCGATTCACTTTTCAAACTGTTGCCACAAAATATTATCGCCCTGTATTACATTTAAAGAAATTAAATAATTTAAAATCTGCATAAATGTATATATGTCTCTCGCATTGTGATAAAACAACGGTACCTAAAGTCATCCGATTTTGAATAACGTATTTTTCCACCCGAATATGGAAATCTGAGATCCCAAATTTGGAATTTGAATTTGTTTTATAATCTATTTTACATTTTTTAAAACTTTAACGAATTTTTGAATAACAAACTCAACGATTTAAAAGCGAACAATGGCAACACACTACGGGGAAAAAAAATCTGATGTACACACCACATGACTTCCTTGTACGAATTATTAAATTATGCGCATTTTTTCTTACATTTCATTTAAACTTATTAGACTGAATTAAATCTACTTCGTCGACAGCGCATAAACAACAATAGAATAAATGCATTCTTTAAAATTCACTATATTTGTTTACCATAGCGACAATCTGAGCCTAGGTTCACTTAACACCGTTACATCTCATTCATTTTATATCTCAGAATGCACAAAAACTATATTATCTGAAGAATTATCTAATCGTTACCACGTGTTGTATTCAAATACTATAATAAATTTAAAACGATGTATAAAAGAAATTAAAGAAACAAACAAACAAACAAAACAACAACAAAAAAAAAAGTTTTTCACAAGCGATTTTAATATTTCTCATTCAATTAACACACTCCTCACTTGGCGACAAGGTTAAAATACATAAAAACTCAAAGTAGCTATATTAAAATTTGCGAAGTAAATCTTAAACACTTATTTCCTCAAATAAATTCCAAAATTGATTAAGCATGATTTAATTCGCAGTAATAAAAGAAGGTGTTGTCTTTGCGGTTGCAAAACTTAGTTTTTCTATACTGGCAACAAATCAACTATTCTGCTAAAATATAAATATAAACAAATATGACCGCTATGGTAAAATTAATTAGGCTTAGCCGCACTTAAACAACTTTTAAATTGATAATTCTACAAATACTGCATGCATATTTACTAAAGGCATAAAAACTTTAACCGTAAGATAAGAACAACATAATGCAACCATTTTTAAAGCAAAAAAAAAAAGTGCGCAATTTACAAACATATAAGAATAAAAGAACGAGCTCACTGAGTTAAGTAACAGAGTTACACTGAGTTAAGTAACAGTAACACATATATATATATACCCACTCTGTTACTTGGCTCAGTGCAT
>KK117143.1:57693-90374 GCA_000611955.2 Stegodyphus mimosarum | reverse complement strand
TATATATACATATATACATATATAAAGACATATAGTAAGAAATTTAGAACTACATTTTCATAAAGACGAAAATTTAAATTCATAATTAATAAATTTCAAAATATCCTCTAAATACAACAATATGACTCTACTGATATTTTTTCAGCAGCTTAATGCGCGAAAATATTAGGTATCTTTATAGGTATCTTTTATCTTTACTTATCTGGAAAAGTGTTTTTGTTTAAAATTGTAATTCTGCAAAGATTTAAAATTTCTTAATATTTGTAAAGTAGATTCTGAAGCATTGTGAATATATTAGTTTTGTAAAACCAATGAATTGCTGCGAGAATGTTAACTAAATGATTTTGTATTACGCTTTGTCGAAAGACCTGTGAAATCCTAGAATGAAAAGTCGGTAAAAGGAAAAACACGATTTAGACTATAGACTATTATTTCAGTGTAATGCGATGTTTCAGAAAAGTACTTTGAGAAAAAGAATATGAAGCACTTGCTGTAAACTTAGAAATTTGACGTACATATTGTATCTTGTGATTTGTATGCAAGTTTTATATATGTAACAAAAATGCCACGTTAGGTGCAAAGTCAATTTTGAATAAAGCATTCTATGTGAAAACTACGAATTGTATGCATGAAAAGTTAAAGTTTGAGTATTTTAAGAATGCAAGTATTAATAGGCTCTTCACCAAATACACTTAAAGTGATAGACATGAAGCTAGTTAGAACCTCAGGTTTAGCTGGTTATAGGGCGTCTTTTGAGGTCTCGTTATGTCAAGTTCTAACTAATATTAGTCGATCGCAGGTGGTAGAGTTGAACACCCCCGAACAAAACAAAAAACAAAACAAAACAAAAACTCCTAATTGCGGTTCTCTTTTCATCCATCACCGGTGGAGAGCACTGGGGGGGGGGAAGAATTTAATTTTGCTTGAATGATAATGTGTATGTGCGAATTTACACGGGTAAGAAAAAAGAAGTCGCTTACCTAGAACTTACTTTTATTATGTAATACTAAAATTTCTTTCCTTCCAGATTTTGCTGGAAGGAGTAAGACGTAGACCAAAATAAGGTAATGATCAAAACAGATGAAGAGTTATGTAAAAATCAAGTTTTCGTCTGTAAATGGCCAAGAAATTCTATTTGTCTGTAAAGGTTGGCCTAAGTTTAAAAGAGTTAAATTTTGAGTTTTAATTAGTTTAAAATAGTCTTTATTCAAATTACAATAAACCATAGTTTTATTTTAATTTGACCTTTTTCTATCTCTTCTCATTTCAACTTCCCGTTAGAATAAGCGCGCGTTTCAGCTTTATGCTAATTTCAAGTGGAGCCAAGTTCTACTTAAGCAAGAGGTAGGAACCTTTCAGTGTGAGAGAGCTTTTAGTCTCAGACAACTGTTACTCTATTCGACGTTCGCCTGACCAGCTAGTATTTAAATTCTAAGCTGTAGCGCTGTAACGTTATTACTTATTGAAATAATTCTAAGTGCGTCAGTATTAGTTAAATCTTGCTACGCCCCATTTAGTTTAGAGGCCAACCTCGCGTTATAGCTCTGTGAGCAACAACTATTTAATTTCTATTTAGCTTTAGTTTAAATTAATTTGATTGTTCAGTTTAGACCCAAGTGGCGGTCATTATTTTCTGTATCCCTCCCGAGTTGGGAAGTGGCTGTAAATAATTGTGGTTTAATAAAAGAGGATTTTAAATCCTTCTTACGTATAGTTATTCCACCACTTAATCACAGTATTCTACCACAGAACATAGCTGCATTCAGCTCCCTGTTCAAGATCAGGACTTTAACTACTTCACGAAGATGTTGACCAAGAATATGCACCGAACGCACAGTCCTGACATAGTTACAGAAATTCGAAAATGTCGAATAGCAACGGCAACGTTTTTCGGTCGCAAAATGTTCAACGCATGCGGAAACCTAAATAGCGCTGGAACGTACCAATATGTTCAAAAACTGGCGTGTTATGCCTGCAGAAAAAAGAGTTCTGAAATCCGACCAACGAAACACGATCTGGGTTCAAGCAGAAAATTTGCATATGACAGAGACAAGATACCGATCACTAACGACAACACATACCGGACAAAAGAATATCTTTATTTAGATCAAACAGTTTCAACATGGGTGCCATCACAGGCAAGTATGCATTGCATCGGGAGCTGGTGGACAATACCGCTGAACGCAACATCGCACGAGTGATATTTGAAACCTCACACAGTATAGAATCCCTTAAATCCGACTAAATTTGCAGACTGCACAAGTAAACTCTAGATATGAGATATACCCAAAACCAAAAATCCATAGGCGTCAGATCGGGGAATCGCGGAAGCCACGGAAAAGTACACTCACTTCCAAAAGTTAAGCACGAAGATGTAAAAATGCAAAAAAATCAACAAATACTGCTTTGATTATTCTTCTCATATGTGAATTAGAGTTTCAGAAAGCATTGCTTCCTTATACTCTGCATCTGGTGAAGAGCATCGGTAGAACAAAATAATTAGTATGGACAAAAAGACGTAAGTTTAAATCAAGTGGCCGCCATCAGTCGACGAATAAGGTAAGTTGCTGGTAGAAGGTCCAAATCAGTGAACTGAAGAGTCAAGTATGGGTAACAGATGTTAAGGATGGAGAATGTCAGATGGATATTTGTGTTTTTCTCTGGGAAATGGAGAGCATCTAAAAAAGCTGATGCAGTTGTTAGGATGAGTGAGAATAGAATAGAAGAAATTTCTGGCAAGTTTTTGAATATAATCTTGGAATGTGTATACTTTGAGACCGCGGTGGATGTACGAATTTGGAATGAACCATGGCGCGTTGATAATCTCTTTCAGGGCTTCGTTTTGAAGAACTTGGATATATAGAAGATGAGTTTTGGCAGCGTGGCTCCAGACAGGACTAGCATAGAGTAATGCTGGTCGAAGTATAGATTTATATAATATGAGTTTATTTGAAACGGGCATATGACTTCTGCCAAGAAGTGGGCGCATAGTTGCCAGCCTGATATTAATTTTTTTCACAGTATTCCTGAGATGTTTCTGAAAGGTCAATTTTTTATCTAGAATGACTTCTAGGTATTTGACTTCGCCAACCCAGTGAATTTCTACATCAAGTAGAAGAGGTCTCGGTGGAGTGAAATTTGTTTGTCCTTTACGAAAAATAATTGCTTTTGATTTTTCAGTATTAACTTCAATCCTCCAAAAAGTGAGCCATTTTTCTAGATGACTGAGGTAATGTTGAAGAAAGAGCTGGACAATAGTTACTGTAGAAGCTTGGGTCATAACTGCAGTATCTTCTGCGAAAAGAGCTATGGTAATTTGTGGGTTTTTAGGAATATCGTAAGTGTAAATGATATATAAATATGGTGAGAGTACTGACCCTTGGGGCACTCCAGCGAAAATGTTTCTCGTGATAGAAACAGAATTGCCAATTTCTTCTGTCTTGGAGATAGGAAGCAATAAGCCTTATACAATGATCGGGAAAGTTCAACCCGATAAGTTTATAAATAAGTCCTCGGTGCCAGACCCTATCAAAAGCTTTTGCAATATCTAGGAAACTGGCTCCGGTTGGGAACATACAATTGAAACCATCAGTAATATAGTTGTTGACACGAAGCAGCTGGTGATTAGTTCTATGAAGATGACGGAAGCCAAACTGTTCTTCTGGAATGTAGGAGCTCTGTGGAATAACTTGATTAAGATGATATAGAATAATTTTTTCAGTTATTTTAGAAAGTTGACTGAGGAGGCTAATAGGGCGGTAGTTTTGTGGAAATGTTGAATTTTGATGCGCTTTGGGGAAGACGACGATGATGGCATGTTTCCACGTATTTGGAAAGTAAGAGAATTTGATGATAGAGTTGATAATCTTAGTAAAACAAGTGATAACATTGATAGGAAGATGTTTCAGAGCTTTGGTAGAAATACCATCAACACCTGGAGCTTTTTTGAGTTTTAAGGAACTAATATAATCTGCAACCAGCTTAGTGTGGAGAGGAATGTAAAGTTCAAAGGACCTGGGATTTTTAAGAAGGTACCAACAGTTTCATTAACTTTGGAGATATGATTGTTGTCGTAAAGGGTGGTATTGGACGTAAACGTTTCTTCAAGTATATCTGAAAAGCTTTATCTTCGTCAGAATAAATCATTCCATTGATACCATGAAATGGCTGAATTTTCTTGAAGAGTTTCTTAAATTTCTTAGAAATGTCAAAAAGAGAATTATCTTCAGTTACGAGAGAGTTGAGGAAGTTTCTCAACTCTTTCGTAACTGAAGATAATTCTCCAGCATTCTGTCTTGAAGTTACTAACGTCTTTTTTAATATCACGCTGTAGAGCGTTTAGTTGTGTTTTGACCCTCGGGTCTCATGTATTTTGCCACTTTTTCCTAATACGATTTTTGCATTTGATTTTTTGTCTTCTGCTGGCTGGAAGAGGAAGAAAAGGAGGGGAACTGATGAATTTATTGGTAGAGAAATTCATAACATGTTGAATATAGGTGGTATACTTCTTGATTTCAGACTCAATATCGTCTTCATTGATGATTTTAGGATTTCCAGGAATGGTATCTGAAATGAATTTTGTGAATTTCTTCCAGTCTGTGACACCAATACTCCTGCCCAGTGAAGGTAAGTAGCTATTAATGCTGATTTCAAGAAGGATAGGATTATGGTCAGATGAGAGAGGTGGAATAACAGAAATTCGGCAATTATAGTCGAGGTTGTTGGAAAGAAAAAAGTCAATAATAGAAGAGCTATTATAGCCGTAATGCACAGGTTCATCAGTAGCATGAATGATATAATTTTTATTGTGAATCATCATAAACATTTCTCGTCCTTTTCTATTGCTAGCTCCTTGATTCCAGCATTGATGCTTATCATTGTGCAGCAGCAGGTTAAAGCAGGTGAGTTAAAATCCAGTAGATGTTCAATTTCAGAAATGATGGGACTATTATTAGGAGGTATATAGATATTAGAGATAATGAATTTTTTGTGCTCAATTTGAATTTCGATAGTATTACTTTCAAAAAAGGTAGAAAAATTTTGTTTGAGTTGATGTTGGATGCTTCTTTCGACAAAAGTGATGATTCCACCTCCGGGTCTGTTTTCTCGGTCCGCAGGATAAGTCGAATAGTTTGCGTAAAGCACTTTTAGTGCAGGTTTGAAATGAGTTTCCTGAATAAGAATTACGTCAGGTTCTAGGTCCAGAAGAAAATCACCAAATTCGTCTTTTTTTGTTTAATAGGCCATCAGCATTCCATGAAAGAATTTTGATGTTTCTCAGATTAATACTGCGTGGCATGTTAAAGCCACAAAATTTGGCAGGAAAGTACCATATATATTTATGCATAAAACAAAACCAACAATTACATACAGAAATGAAAACAATATTAAATTTTTGTAAGTTATCAGATAATGACATACTGGAGACTTCAGCAAAATAATGTATAAAGTGAAAATAAACAACGTAAAATGAAAAAAAGGACATTAATAGGGTATGTGATCCCCCCCTCATCTGTGTACAAAGTTTACACCTTTAAGCTTTCAATAAGGTGGTCAACCATAGCAGAATTAAGCAATCGCCATTCTTCTTGTAGAGCAGTTTCCAGCTCAATAAGAGTGGCTGGAGGTGGGAAACGTGAAGATACAGCACGGCCGAGAGCATCCCAAAGATTTTCAGTAGGATTAAGGTCGGGCGAATATGCTGGCCCCGCCATACGCGCAATCCCTTCACTCTCCAGGTAGTCATCGACTCCGGGATATGGGGACGTGCGTTATCGTCCATTAAGACAAAAGTAGGGCCAATTGCTGCAGCGTACAATCTCACAATGGGTTCTAGGACCTTCATCTCGATACCGGACAGCCGTCAAAGAACCCCGTTTAAAGATGTGCAGGTCGGTGTGGTATCCTAATGAAATCCCTGTCCACACCATAATGCTTTCGCCTCGGAATGCGTGATGTTCGGTGAGGTTTTCGGACTGATTGCGTGTTCGTTGTTCACGCCATATCCTTATACGCTTGTCATCTGGCTCCAGAGCAAATCTTGACTCATCAGTAAACATGACTTTGCTCCAGTCAGGCATATTCCAATTGACATGTTCCCGGGACCACTGTAATCGTGCCCCTGTTGATTGGACGGATAGAGGAACACAAACTCGAGGTACCCCGGGCGTACAGTTCACTCATATGTAATCTTCGTTGTACGGTAGCTGCAGATATCGCCTTACCAATGGACGCTGTAACTATAGATGTAAAACGTGTGGAGGTCGCTCTGCGATTCCGCTTGGAGCAATATATCGATATAGCAATATATCGATCTTCCGCGGGGGTTGTAACCCTTGGGCGACCGGCTACGGACCTTCGGACAACTATCTGTGTGGTTTGGAATTGTTTGCATAAACGTGAAATTACAGAATGATGAACGCCGAAGAAAAGAGCAACATCTGTGATCGACTATCCTGCTGAGATGCGCTTCACAGCACGCCAGCGCTCAGAATCTTCCATTCGTCTTCTGGAAGTCATAGAAACCCGTATGTCTTGAAAACAAATTGTACGAAAGTTTTAAACACCTTCTATCAGCACTTACAATCAACTTCTGTAACCCTTCATAAAGCTGTCTTCTTATAAGACTGCCTTTTTTTGCATATTTGTTGACATGAAAGCGCGATTGGCTGTTATCTAACATATTTGCATACTTCTATCTACCTCTACAGCGAATTGCATCCTCTTCAATTCTGATTGGCTTCCGGAAATTAGCATTTTCCTCACCGTGCTTAACTTTTGGAAGTGAGTGTATAATGGTGTGAGATGATGCGCTCACCAAAATGCTGTTCGAGGACCCTTTAACAAACCTCGCTATATGTGGATGTGCACCATTTTGCATCCAAAAGATATCATTGAGTGCATTCCGCTTACGCACTTTCGGTAGTAGCTTTCATCCATTTTGATAATACAGTTTTATGAATTCACCACGAACTTTCCTAGGAAGAGTAATTTCGTTGCCATCTGCGAGTTCCCGAATGACGACTTCGGGTACCCGTCTGGCATTTTATCGGTTTCTTACGCTGAATATCTGGCGATCGGCGTTCTGTGCTTGGTTCTGTGATTGCCTCTGTTATATACAAATTTTCTGCGTACTCCCAGATCGCGTTTCGTTGGTCGGTTTTTTAGAACGCTTTGTGTATGGCTAACGTGTTCCAACGCTATTTAGGGTTTTCGGATTCACTGAACATTTTGCGAGCGGAATAAGTTGGCGTTGCCATTCGATATTTTCGAGTTTCTGTAACTATAACCGTAACCGTGAGCGCCCCTGTGTTGCCATTCACAGACTCTCGAGCGCATACCTCCGAATAACAATATTTTCATTCTCGTCTCGATCAATTAACTGGAACGGACGCTAGAAGTGCAGATGTTGCCAAAGTTTGTTTATGACCAATTTGTACATAAATTTATATACTTTTGGTTCGGCCGATTATAACCAAAATAGGAGGTGCACATCTACATGTTATAGCAGTCCTATATACAAAATTTCAACATTCGGAGGCTACTCGCTTTTGAGTTATGCGAGATACATTCATACATACGTACGTACGCACAGACGCCACGAAAAAAATCTCTTCAGGATCCCCCTTTTTTTTTTTTTTTTTGGAGAAAGAGTCCTTTATTGTGTTCTTACGTACGAATGTCGCTGAAAACATTGTTAAATTGCATTCGAAGCGCTCAAAATAGATATTTTCGTTGAAATATGATACCCGAAATATTTCGTGATTACAGTACTTCCTTTTTATTTCGTACAAGGAAGTAAGGAAAAAAAAATACTTTTTATCTCCAACGCGCGGAATTGTGTATCAGAAATTCTAAAGATATGCTCGTTTTAAAATTAATTTTGCGATATTGCTGTTGAACTAAATTTTATAATTTAAATGCGAAGAACATGATATTTACTAAGTAAAAGTAACACACAAAACGTTAAGAAAACGCCCCTCTGGACGTAATTTAAAATCTGAATCATTTTAGATATTTTTTCCTGATTGTTGAATTTATTTTATACATCATTTTAGATTTATTATATTATTTGAATAGAACATGTGGCAAGGATTAGATAATCTTTTTTCGAGCTGCCATTTTGTTTGCTTTTACCTTTACTTTTACGCTCTGCTATAGATGATCTTAACTACTTGACTTTTGGTGAGTATGCTCGTAAGTGTGCCATTTAACTTCGTGTGCTTGATTAGTGAACGACTTATTTATGGAGGTTAAGGAATTAGACGCCCTTAAAGCTAAATTGCTAATCCCATCCTCACTTCCGAAACAATCCAAGAATGGATTAATTCCTTTACTGAAGCCAGAGAAGGCAACTATAAGGACAAGAATACTTATGCTTAAACTCTCGCTGAAAGCACTAATATCTCCCTACAAAGATATTGAACTTAGGAATGAAATTGATGCCTTAAATTTACTCCTACAAGAGATGCAAAAATGAACTCAAACTCCAGAAATCCCTCAAATCTCAAATGAAAGCGATCACGCTATAAATAATCAAGATGTAGCCCTCAGTCTCAAAACAAAATAAATCTAAGAAAAAATGCACTATTACAGGTAGAACCGAAACAGTCAAATAAATACTCCGAACTTAATCACGAAGATGACATGGTTGAAGAAAATGAAGAGGATTTTATCCCTCTCAACCCTAAGGTCAATGTTCCCCCAATTGTATTTAATAATTTTAGTGCAAACTGGGAAATATTAAAAGAAGAAACTGAAAGTAACAATATTACAAATTATACAGGCAATATGAAAGGAGAAACCCTTACTAAACGAGTTTACGAAATAGACCGCTATAGATTTATAACAAATTTGCTTCAAACGGCTTCCACACTAATGAAATAGCAAAAGGCCTGTCAAAGCTGATATAAAAAATTACCCCAAAATACAGAACTTGAAGTTATCAAACAGGAGCTAATTAAAAAGGAAATCCCTATTTTAAAAGTACGTCAAGTCACTTCTGTACGAAAATGAAACATAGTTAAATCGCCGCTTTTTCCAAGTTGAGTGCAAGCGTTCCTTAGAAGGTAAAAGAATCTATAAAATCGGAAAACTTCGTGGTTTACATGTATTCTTCGCCACTTACAAATCTAAATCTGGGCCCGTGCAGTGCCATAAGTGTCAAAGATACGGACACACAACGGGAACTTTGTCACTATACAGCACGATGCATGAAATGTGCAAAGCAAGACGAAACTCAGAAAAAAGGGGATCAAAAGCCTGCAACTTGTGCCTCTGCGGTGGAGATCATTTTTCTACGTACAAGGGTTGCGTTAAACACCCTAAGAATATCTTTAAAGCCATGGAAGGAGCCAAAGCTAAAAAAGAAGTTTCAGAAAGAAATAATTTCCGACTTGCCGAATCAGAATTTACTACCTTACACAATACAAAAGAACAAAACATCCCAGAAGCATCGTCTTCAGCTTCGTTCAAGAAAAAGCAAAAACCAGGGGGGAAAAAAAGATACATCTTTTTTCACCTGGATAGAAATTCACATGCAAAAAGCCTAAGAATTTTTCGTAAAATTTAAATCTGCAAAATCCATTATGGACAAACTCGAAGTTGGAATTGCTGCCTTCGATTATTTTTCGAATCTCGACTTGGAATTCTAGTTTACAACAATTCCACTAAAGCAACTTTAAAAAGACATGTACTCCTTCCTAAGCCTGCCTCCACGACTCAACGCATCGTTCATTGAGATTTTGACTGTTTATTGTGTACTTTACCTAAATTCATGAGCTTTCACCTTCCTCTTTTCGCCTAAGTGCGACGATGTATTAGTACATATCATATTCTTTCAAATCAAGCAAATGTTAATATGGTATCAATATGTAATATACTGGTTAAAACTCTCTTTTGTAGTTGTGTACCAGAAGTAAATAAACGGTCAACGATCAGGATTACGTAATTCTTCAGATGATATAATTTTTGTGCATTCTGAGTTATAAAATGAATGAGATGTAACGCTGTTAAGTGAACCTAGCGCCAGAGTGTCGCTATGGTAAACAAATATAGTGAATTTTAAAAAAGTGCGTCTATCCTATTGTGGTTTATGCGCTATCGACGAAGTAGATTTAATTCAGTCCAATAAGTTTAAATGAAATGCAAGAAAAAAATGCGTATAATTTAACATTCCGTACAAGGAAGTCATGTGATGTACACATCAGATTTTTTATTTCTCAGAATGTACAAAAAAAAGGGGGGTACTCTATATCTCCTGTTCTGCTGTGCCGATGATGAAATTTATCTTGAGTATTTCATGTCTCGAAAGCGCGACATGGAATATATATTAGATTTATATATATATAGCATTGTTCCAACATACATATTTTGACACAAATCGGACTTTTTCTGAAATGGCATAACAATATCTATATATATTTCGACTTTACGACTAAAATGATGCCTAAATATTAAATTTTGTAAAATTTGGTGAGAAACTTAACGAGAAATTTAAAAATTTATCTTGGCTCGCGTTTTTCAGTTTGCGCCAAGAATGAATCCGAAGAGATTTCAGTTTGCGTCATTTGGCGAAATTCTTAATTTATGGTAACCTATTTTCCTTCTCCTTTCGTTGTCCATGAGCGGGAAAAAGATGCATCTTCCCTTCTTTCAAATAATTTTAACAAAGAGCGTGAACCACATTTGGCGTTATTATCGCTTCTAATGAACGGGAAACGGGCCAATGTATAAATTCACGTATTCTTTGGAAATTTTGAATAAATATACTTTAAGGTAGTGATAAAAGTTTTATAGGTCATAATTCACAACTTTGTTTCAAAAATTAATAAAAAAAATACTAAAAATACAAATTGAAAAAAAATTAATCAGAAAATAGCTGTGAATTTTATTTGGATTGAACCGAAATGTTGAATTCTGAACGAAGGAATCAAGTGAGTACAATGATAAAAAAAAGTTATTAATAAATAACCAAATGTATTAAATGTTGTGTATTAAATTCAATTAACAGTGAGGAGCTAAAACTTGAGAGCTAATCTTTTAAAAATTACTGTTTCAATTTTTATAAAACTTGGCTTGGCACTTTGGCATATTTTCAGTCGTAAAATCAAAATATGAAAAAAAAAATCTGTATGTCATTTCAGAAAAAGTCCGATATTGTGTCATAATACCTATGTTAGAACAATGCTATATAAGAATCTAATTTACAGGTCGTTTATAAAGTCCCGGACCCATTTTTATGTTTAATAACTCATAAAATAACGAAGATATAAACAAACTTCTGGCATTTATTGATGGAATAACTTATATATTTTCCTTTTCGGTTTGAATATCTTTACTTTTGTAAATATCGTCTGCGCGTGCGGTTAATTTCAGATAATTTCATTTTCCAGTCTAAATATCTGTACTTTTCTAAATATCGTCTGCTTATTAATTGCATATTTCTCTCTTTTGTTTTTGGCAACTATTGTTAATTGTTAATCGCCATAATGCGCTCATATGGGGATCTGAAAACCCCCATGAATACCGTGAGGCACAAAGGGATTCCCCAAAGGTTAATGTGTGGTGTGGACTAATGCATGACCGAGTCATTGGGCCTTTCTTTTTTTTACAGAAAAGACGGTCTCATCAGTCGTATACTTAGACATGTTGGAAAACTTCGCATTTCCCCAACTAGAAGATCTTCAGCCACATATCTTCTGGCAACAAGAATTGCAACAAGATGGTGCACCACCTCATTGGGGTACCAACGTTCGTAGTTCTTTGAATGACCATTTTGACCAATCCAAGATGGATTGGGCGAGGAGGTCCAATTCCTTGGCCACCAAGGTCACCTGATACAACGCCGCTGGATTTTTTCCTTTGGGGATTTGTAAAGGAAAACATCAAAATTATTATTATTAACATCCATTTTGTTATTATTATTATTAATATCCAACAACATCCATCCGGACCCATTTTGAGTTATTAAACATCAAAATGGGTCCGGGACTTTATAAACACCCTGTATATTTAAAGTCATTCTTTCGAGACATGTAAAACTCAGGTTAAATTTCGTCAATCTGCTCAATAGAGCGGGGGATACTGAATTGTCCCCTGCCTTTTGTGTGTGTGTGTGCAGAATTTAGATATAATACACATTTTCAAAAAAGTGTAAACAAATGTAAGCTACATAGCAAAAAACTCGCCTTTACTTTAATTGAAATGTAATAATAAATTGCGACGCAGGCAGTACTAAACAAAGAACATTCACTTTTTTTCCCAAATAAGGAAAAATTCGTCTATGCTTTCACTCTGCGGAAGGAAAGGAGACAGAAAGAAAATCCTTTTTATCAGCTGCGTGTTCCACGGCGCACACATATTTTTCTCGTATATGGAAATATCCATTTTGACCGCTTTCCAATCCATTTGAACAAAGTTTTTCCGTGATAGCTGTACGTACGGATTATTTTTTCCAAAACGGATTGTAAAATAAATTTAAACGGGATTCAGAAGAGATTTTTTCGTGACGTTTTTACGTATGTATGTATCTTGCTTAACTCGAAAACGAGTAGTCGTAGAATGTTGAAATTCTGTGTGTGGGACTGATATTATATATAGATGTGCGCTTCGATTTTTTGTTGCATTCGGTTGCACCAAAAGTATATATACATACATATACTCTAGTACCCGTGTGGGCGAATTCAGTTTTTTTCTTATATTTTGGTAAATTGGACATTTTTTGCTCTAAAAGTGATTGAATTATGTTTTTCTAATGTTCCGTTTAAGTTTTTATACCTTTAGTTAATCTGCATGCAATAGTTATAGAATTATCAGCAATTTAAAAAGTTTAAGTGCCGCTAAGCCTAACTAGCCCGCCATTTATTTACGTATTAAATTCTTAGTACAACAGTAAATTAAATTAGTTTGTACACCAACTTCAGTGTCCTTTTGCCAAGTGGGACCGAAAGTAAAATTTCAGTTTTGTGCACCAAAAATATGTTTTCTTGCCCTCTGACCGAATTGCTTACTTTTGCGCAGAAACTTATTTTAATTGTAAATTTTTTTAACTGTTTTTAATTATGTTTGGTGTTTTAAGTTTTCTTATATTTTTATTGAAGATGTTTTGAGTTTTTGTATATTTCTGCCTTGCCACGATGTGAGACGTGAATTTATTGAATGAGAAATACGTCTCTAATGAAAGATGAAATAATTTTAAATGGAGTGTAGCAAAGAATGTGTATAATTTCATAGCCGGTACACGGAATTCCTCTGCTGTCCACATCAGATTTTTTTTTAAACAGTTCCAAGTGATACACCAGATAATACAGATTGACTTATATTGTGTTTATCAACTTTAAATGACAGCAGAAAGACAAAGAGTGCTTGTAGTAATATTATGTGCTTTCATGAGATAATAGGAGTTTAATGCGGTGCATTGCACAAATTATCCAGACATCAGTGAAACTTGAACATCAGCTTTTAAACGCAGTCTTTCTACTGAAATACATTATTCTAGATAATCCGAAAAGATTTCTATGACCCTTCTCAATATATAAGTCGCTGTAAATGGTAGTTCGGTTCCAGGTTCGAATCCCGGCGAACTGACTGGCTGTATGAGCGTTTCCTTGGTTTTCCCCATGTGCAGGGTGTATACGAGGCAAATTCCTTCAAAAATTCCTCTACCAAGGTATTCCTTCTTTTAGATAGATAGCCCCCGAGTGCTTTACTATAATCAAATAAACCAAATACAAAATGTCCTTTGGAACAGTTATACCATATTTCCTCGCATGTTCGCCCCCTTTTTTCATTAATTTTATCAGCTGAAAATCAACAGAAAAAAATATTGCAAATCATTTAATTTCCGAAGAACACAATTTCGGTAAGAACGTAACAAATGAAAAAGGAGTTATGGAATAACTATTGGTCACTGTCACAATACTACTTCTTTAAAAGGAAACTTGCATTCCAATAAGAAAATACATAGCAATATTAACATTACAACTAATCAGACGCATATTGAGCTGATCTCTGACGGTAACTGAGTGCGAAATGTCCGCCTCAATAACCTTGTAAAGCATAAAATTAGCAAAGCAACAACCTTTGCTTGGGCAAATTTTAGTTCAGCCTCAATCGATTTCGGGGTAAGGTCCTTCTTCATCCTTCATCAGGAACAGATCCTCTTCGTCAGAAGGAAAGAAATCTGCAGGCTTTTTCTTTTCTTCCTTTGCTATGAGACCTATACCTGTTTGCCCTCGATATCGATAGAATTTCGAGTAAAATCTACGAATGCAAGGTTGTTGCTTTGCTAATTTTTTGTTTTACTTTACCGTGTTTCTATTCTGTCTTTTCTTGTAAAGCCCGAATGAATCTTGACCGCAACTCCCAACAAGGACATAGAAAGAACGAAGGCGAAGGGGGCAAACGAAAGACTGGAAAAATTGAAAACATCTGCAGTAGATAAAGCTACAGTGAACTGGAACTTAAATAACAGAAGTAACGTGAAATTACGTATTTGGAAAGCTTTTAAGTGCGAGAACACCTGCCACGTCCAGATAGCTCATCGAAGAATCTACACAAAATACGTTTCATATAATCAATGCAAGAGAAAGTAAAAAGGATGAAATACTTATACAAAAACGCAAGTACAAATTCAATATTCTGAATGAAAATAATCAAAGCAATATAGTTTACCAATAAACTAGCCCTCAGAGGGAGAAACAATGTACAAAAAAAGGGTAGAAAAGGGTAGAAAGCAAAGGGTAGAAATTACACGATTATTTTTAAATCAGTGCAGTAGGTTCAATAAAAGTCTTCAGGTACATTATGTATCTTCAGATACAAGTCGTTTAATGTGATCACGGTTAATGTTTTCATTTGAGGTCCTGCTGCTGCCTGTTAAAAGGGAATACGTTATTTATTCCATGTATCATACGATTAGAGTCGTACCTGATGCGACTGTAGAAAGGATTAATTAGGTAGATTAAACAATGGATAACTGTGCGGTCTATTAAGGGAAAGTGCTAAATTAATGAGAATAATAAATGGGTCATAATTTTTGCTTAAAATGGACTTACTCCGTTGTTCTGTAATGGAAGCACACGTTAATGCCATCTAGGACTTTCTAATGCGAAATAATTCATCTTCGCGTTCAACAGCGGGAAACAGAACCTGCAAATAAACTGCATGTGTTTCCCTCAGCCGTTGATAGGCCCTGTTGAAAGATGGACTTCGAGTTCTTTTTTTAAAGCTAAATATTAAAATTCTGCTCTTTGAGTAGCTGAACGCATGACTAACAAGTACGTAATTTTGTTCTCTAACGTTAAGAGAAGGTAACTGTATAAATTGCTTGCATTCAGTACATAATTATGATTGTTATTATTACTAATGCATGGTAAAAGTTGAGCTCTTCCTATTTTAAATCTGATTTAAAAATTATATTTAAAAGTTCTTACCTATCAGATTCTTTTCTTATTTTTATAATCTGTATAGGAAGATAATCTGCATTGTACGTTTCATCGCTGCTTGTACCAATCTGGTCACATTCTTGAACATCATCGTGCACTTCATAAGTATTCTGGAAGACATTTTGAGATCCATTACCATTCTCGTGATTAGAACTGTTGCACACTTCTTCCTCACTTGAAATTTCCATAAAGGTATTTTTTTTATCTGCTTTAAATTCTTGAATCAAAGGTGTAGAAATTTTCGACATATTTGACATGTCTGTATGATTTTTTTCTGTATCATATAATTTTTTTGCAATGGGAATCACTTGGAAGTTACTGTCGGACATGATGTCTATAGTGCCATCACAATAAGGTGTCTCTTCTTTGTTATAGAACTTAGCTTCAGATACTGGTTCCTTCAAATCTGAAGAGCTGTTTGTTACAGTTGCAACAGAATTACATTCCTGATTATTTTCAATTTCTGTAAAATTGTTATAATTTTGTGATGAGAAAGTGGTGGTGTTTTTTTCGTTTGATTCAATAATTTTTCTTCCTAATGGAGTCTCTCTAAAGATGCTTCCTTGCGTAATATACCTGACTTGATCATCAAAGTTGTAAGAGAAATTTATAGTGTTGTTTATTCCAGTATCAATTATATCGTTGTTATTTACTCTTTTAACAAGAGAAATTTGTTCTGTAATTAATGATTTACTATCCATATCAAATGTTTGTGACTCATAAATATCTCTCCCAGTTTTGTATCCAATATGACAATTATCTGAATTCTTATTTGTATTCTGAAAAATGTCATTTTTATTCTTTATGTCTTTGTTACTACATTTCTCGATGCTTTTATTTTGATAATTAATATGTAAACTACATATTTCTTCTGCCTGCAACACATTCATATGAATTTCACATGCATTAGTACCTCTCAAATTCTTATCTGAAAGCGGTTCTTTTTGGATTTGTAGAAGGTCGATTTCGTCAGCTACTTGGAACTGTTCTACAGGATCATTCACAATAAGCTCTGTCGGCTTATTATTTGTATTTGCCTTCATTATTTCTGAATGCATCTTAATTATTAGCGCATCTGTCATCTCGTTTTCCATTTCAGCATCTAATTTTGGATGCTTCGCAGTCGTTTGTACCAACGTGTGCTGAGTTGATTCTGTTTCATGAGCATCAGTTTCACATTCTGATACCACTGCTGTGGCAAAGACATTTTTTTGGAAATAAACGCTGCTTTCTTTCCCATTTATCGCATTCGTTCCTTCTTTTCTGTTTAATTCTAAGTGTGGTGTATTTGCTTCAGTCAAGGTAGAAAGAACTGATTTTGTTTCATTCTCATCTGCTTCAGAATTGGATACTATCATAGCAGCTAAAACATTTCTTTGAAAATAAATGTGCATTTCTTTTCTGTTCAATGTACTTTCCTCTTCGTGATCGACAATCCATTTGGGATGAGTATGATGTTGAGATACATTCTCTGTGGAACTTTTATTATTCACCTCAGATGCTGTTGTGCAGTTCAGTTCATTCTGTTTGGAACTTTCATTGATGACTTCAGGTAGTTTTGTACAATTCAGTTCCCTTTTCTTTCCTGAGGATGTTAAATTAATACATTTTACTTTGCTAGTTGCAGGAACGTTAGAATAATCCGTTTTTTGTCTGTATTGAAGATCCTCAGCTGGCATTTCAGTTAACATTCTTTGGCTAAATTCTCTGCTCATCTCTGAATTCGGTTTATTGTTTTTGTTAGCTTCTGCTAAATAAGCAGTAATTTCTTGTGTGCTTTTATTGCTTTCGTCATTATGTGTTGGACTTGCGATAATTACTGTTACTTCATGATCCGAAATATCTTCTGCGTGTTTCAAATTGGCTTCAGGCTTCTGTAATAAAACAAATTTCTCTTCATTTATATAAGGAATCTTTGAAATCTTGATAGGTTTTTTACATATTTCTTCTATTGTATCTTCTAATACATTTGGAAGGAGTGCAGCGTGCGAATTGAGATCTTCAAATTGTAATAAATGTGCTTTATTCACTACAGCTTTTGTAGAATAGTTCAGTTCGGTTAAAGGATCATTTTGCACATGTGCGTTTTGTTTTGAGTTAGAATCAGCTTTTTCTGTTGTAGTACCTGTATTATGTAAAACCTCGCATGTTTCAAGTAATGTGAAATTATAAACTGACTTCGTTTTATCCGATGTTTCGGTTAAATTAGGAACAGGATTTTGAGAGCAAATAACTTCCGAATAAGGTATTATATTTTCTATAGATTCATTTTCTACAGTTTCGTCCTCTTTTCTTTGAACTGTTATAAATTTACCAAATTCTTCAGGAACTATCGGAATGTTGTTACCTGTAATTGTAACATGAGGTGAAATGTGCTTGGTGGTGTTTGTCGATGGATTTATATTTTCTGTTTCTTCTTCATGGGATGTATTTTCGTAAACTTCTAATAATTCGATAATATTTTTTTCCAATTTTTGTGAAGAGGATATGATTTTATTTTTATCGCTTAATGAAACAAGTTTCCGTTCACATAATTCTTTTTCTTCCTTAGTAATGCAATTTTGAGGATTGTAAATATGAAACTTTGCATCAGATTTCTCATCAGTATTATGTTCCTTATTTATATAGAGATGGACAGGATTTTCATAAATTTTTGTTTGAGTTATAGGATTATTTTCTTGTAATTCTTTGTTTTCACCCAAACAATGCTCGCTATTCATAGGCCGAATCGGGAAAGCAGAGAATTCGATGATTTGTGTTGATTCTTTTGATGCTTCTTGTACCTGGATCGATTTTGATTCAGGTAATACTTCGTTATTTATTCCTTCATCTAGTGCAACTTGTGATTTCGGAATTAATTCAGGAATTTCTTCGCGAAAAATTTCATTTTCTTCTTGAATCAACCGAGTATTTCCTTTTTGAGGTAATTCCTCTTTTACGTTTTTTAATTGGATCTCCATGGGCAAGTTTTTAACTTCTGACACTTTTTTCGTATTTTGTTTTTCTGATTTCTCTTCTAAATTTTTATTGATCGAAAGAACATCTACAAACGATTTTCCTTTCCTTAGGGCTAAAACAGCTGAAATATGAAAGACATATCAACAGTAATTTATCAAACTTTCATGCAATAAATAACAGCTAAGTCATGCAAACTTTAATTTAGTTAATTAAAATGCTTTTCTTAAAACGTTTTGTGTCAGTTTGAGTTTTGTATCATTTTTAGCAATTTTACATTTTTTGATTAATATTCACCTTATTGTCAATGCAGAAGATTTACATTTACAGCTCACGATGCCAATGAATATTTGACATAAAAATAGAGTGCAGAGAATTTTGTCAGTGTTTGGATTTTACAGAAAATATGAAAAAGAAAGATAATTTCGTCACCTACGTGTCTTCTTTAATATACCAGAAGGAACACAGTCATTTCCCCCAAGATATGCAGCACAAAGATCCGATAGCTTTTATAAAAAATATCTTGTGTCTTGCAGAAGACCTGAAGCATGCAAAACCTTTATTCGCTAAGGATTAAACTTAGATAAGATGTAATCAAACAAAACAAAACGATATACACAGTCCAGTCACATTAATGTGACCATCTGTCAAAAGCCAGAATAACCACCTTTCGCAGAGCGAACTGCTGCGAGACGTGCAGGAAGAGAGTCACATAGGTCCCTGAAGGTGTTCTCTGGGATGTTGAGCCATGCCGACTCTAATGCCGTGGCCAGCTGCGCTAGATTACGCGGTTGAGGATCCATGGCGCGAACAACTCGATCGAGATGGTCCCACTCGATCGAGATGGTCCCACAGATGCTCGATTGGGTTTAAGTCAGGTGAGTTTGCTGGCCAGGGGAGGACGGTAAACTCATCCTGGTGCTCTTCGAACCACGCACGTACACTGGCAGCTGTATGGCACCTCGCATTGTCCTGCTGGAAGATGCCATCATCCTGAGGAAAAACAATGCGCATGTAGGGGTGAACATGGTCCGCAAGGACAGATGCGTACTTGTATTGATCCATTGTGCCTTCCACAATGATCAGTGAACCTAGAGAATGCCAGGAAAACATTCCCCAGACCATAATGCTCCCGCCTCCAGCTTGGACCGTTCCGGCAATGGTTGCAGGGTGGTTCCTTTCAGAGGTTTCACGCCTTATACGCCAACGTCCATCTGTCCGATGGAGCATAAAACGCGATTCATCCGAAAACGCAACCTGTCGCCACTCAGTGGACGTCCAGCTGCTGTACTGGCGTGCAAATTCTAGCCTTCGCCGTCGATGAACAGCAGTCAGCATAGGTGCACGAACCAGGCGTCTGCTTCGGAGGCCCAGACGCAGCAATGTTCGCTGAATAGTACTTTGGGAGACACTTTTGGTAGCCCCTTGGTTCATTTTGGTGGTCAGTTGCTCAACGGTAGCCCGTCTATCTGCCCGAACGCATCTCCGCAACCGTCGTTCGCCTCTGTCATCTATGGCCCGTGGTGCACCACATTTGCCACGTCGCTGATTTTGGACAGTCCCATTTTGCCATGCACGGTACACTTTTACCACGGCGGCACGCGAACAGTTCACAAACTCAGCCGTTTCGGAAATGCTTCCACCCTTGGCCCAAAAGCCAATGACCATGCCCTTTTGGAAGTCGGATAAATCGCTTCGTTTCTGCATTACGCCAACGATTGAAATGTTTTCCGAAGCCCTCACACACCCTTTATATACGCTCAACTGCACTGTGCTGCCACCTGCCTTCTGTGATTGGTTATTTAACTCTGACATGGAAAGTACGTGGTGGTCACATTAATGTAGCTGGACTGTGTAGATAAAAATTCGTTCCCTAAAAGAATAATAAACTGTAAAACGCCAAGATCGTAAGATTCACTGCTTCCTCTTTCTCTGAATAGTGAAAATTTCAAAATTTTCATCATAACATAAGCCTTGAATAGAGTTCTCTCTGACAGCTTGGTCAAAGAATTTGAATAGAATAAGAGAACCCATTCATGTTTTTTGGTTGCATGGTATGTACACTGCCATGCACATGTTTGGTAAGAGGAAGCTACCAACCAAGCCCTGATGGAAGAACAGTTAAGCCAACGGCCTGCTCGTGTGAAAAAAAAAACTGTCTATCTGAAAGCGGAGAGAAAACAAAATCTGGCTACGAGAAGGAGAAACGTGCTTGATGCGAGAAAGACGGAGGCTCGTGTGAAACATTTTGAATTTTTTTTTTTTTTTTTTGTATTCCAAGAGGGAAGTTTGATCTGTTATTATTAAGAACTGAAAGGTGAAATGTAACAGTTGTGCGTTTTTAATGTAATTGTGAAAAAAATACGTTGCGAAAAGAATATATATATACTTCAATAAAATATAGTTCATGTTATTGTTAAACATGCATAAGTGTGCCAATTTATTTTCTGCGAATAGAGTCGACCAATAACATTCATAAGTGGATGAAAACGAACCGGAAAAGATGAATTGGTCGAGGATCATGACAGTGGCGGCAGCTGGTAGGATGCATATTTGTCGACTCGGAAAAAACTCAAGAACATGCCTTACGAATGCTGAGAAGCATATTAAGTGGAACAGTTATCTTCTACCAGGTTCTCTCGTTTAAGTGTATTATTTATGATTTTTTTATGAAACATTTACTGTTAATGTAACGGTACATTTAAAAAAGTATTTTATAACACAGGAATTATCAGTGTGATTATCATCTGAGACTTGAATTACTTTGCAAGTGCATTTATCTTTTATTGTATGAGTGAATGAGTATTAATTTAACTAATGCTTGTGTTTTATTTATGAGATATGATTGCATTAATTCTCATGCATTCATTAATTTTTGATTACTTATATATACTCATTAATTTTTTTATTTAATTGAATATTTGCATGTTGTGCATATTTAATGCAGATACCAGGTGTTTATGATTCACTAGAAGTTCAAGACTTGATGTAAAATTTTATGTACGGAGATTCAGTTTTGATTTTCTGTTATTTTAATTAAGTTGAACATAAAGTCCCATAATGTCATTTTTGACCAAACATAGAAAGGCTGATCTAGTCGCCCTTGCACAAGAGTTTGGTGATGAAGTGTTGCCTACATTTAGAATTTTGGACTTGAAGGAAAAAATTCTTGCTAGTGAAAGCTATGAGAAGCAGGTAGTAAAGGACCTTCTGAGTGTTATCATTACAGATAGGAGGCAAAGGAGGAGAAGGAAAGGCAAGAAAGGGAAAGGCAAGAAAAGGAATATAAACTAAAGTTAGAGGCAGAGGAGAGAATTGCCATTGAGAAGTATAAGGTAGATTGTCAGGATCGTTACTTGAATAGGAGTACCACACCCGAACGGGGGAAGAATGGGAAGGAAAGATCAGTAGAAGAGTTAACGAGGACAATCAAGTTATTGACAGTAAAGGTTCTAAGTAGAGCAGATGGCTGGGACTATTTCTTCTCCAGTTTAGAAAGAGCTTATATCAATGAAAGTTTCCCTGATAAGGCCAAAATTTTGATTTACCTTTTGGGAGATAAGGCGGCAAATTTATCAACATTGATAAAGGAGGATAAGTATGGGAATTATGAAGTAATAAAGGAAACTGTGTTGAAAGAATTCAAACCGTCACCTCAGGTATGCCTGGAGAATTTCAGGAAAGCAAGACGAAGTTCAGAAGAGACCTTTGTCCAGTTTTCTACTAGAGTTACTGCCATGTGGGAAAATTATGTGAAATCAAGGGGGGTGACAGACTTTGAAGGTCTTAATCAGTTGGTGGTAGCGGACAAAATCTACCAGACCCTTGATACGGAAACTGCAGTACACATAGGTATGAGGCAGGGAGACTCGTGGTTCAAGCCAAGAGAGCTTGGAAAGGAGTGCGACATATTCTTTGCGGCTAAAGGGAAGTCCTACAACGTACGTAGGGAAGCTTGTGAAACTAAGATGCTAAATCAGGCAATAGGTGAAAAACCTAAGGTCGAAGAGAGACGAAGCGGTCGGCATGGGTCAGAAACTATAGGAACAAACACAGGGAATGTTAAAGGTTTAACATGTTTTGTATGTCGTTCAGCTTCGCATTTTAAAAGGAACTGTCCTCAGATTAAAGGTTCTAGAAACCGAAATGAGGAAAAGGATAAAGCTAGGGTAAACTGGGTAAAGAAAGGTCAGGATAATGATATCCTAGCGGACAAAGTTGTGGTAGCTCGTGTGGATCCTTTGGGGAAGCCAGGGAATGTAAACAACTATAAGCTGTGTAAGTTGAAAAGGTTCCTATTAGAGTGAATGGAACAATAGGGGAGGCCCTCGTTGATTCAGGAACAGAAATTACGGTGGTTAAAAAGGAGTTAACCAAAAATCTCCAACTGGAGAAAGGATCGAGCATATATTTGAAGGGTATATTTGGTCCAGCTGTTAAATGTCCTTTGGTAAACATTCCACTGGGTATCACTGTAGGAGAAAGTTCCAGTGTCACACATCAAGAGATTTTGTGCGAAGTTGCAGAATCTCTAGCAGAGGATGTGTTGCTTCCTCCGGAAGTATTCACCATGTTAGGGGGTCAGTTACATAACACAGGTGAGGTGGTAGAGAACTTACCTGGAGAAACCACAAACATCCTAGAGGTTAGGAGAAATGAAAAGTCTGTGGAGGTAAACACAGGGAAACTAGTAGAAAGAAACACTAGTGTGGGAAGGAATCTCGATGAAAAAAGAAAGGTGGAATCAAGTGAAAGCCAAGAACCTCAGTCAGGAAGACTATGTACAGCGGATGTTTTTAGAAGAAAGCAGGAGACTTGTGAATCTCTGGTAGGAGCATGTGAGAATGCTCAAAAAGGAAAGGGGAATTATTATACAGTGGATAACTTTCTCTTTCATAAGGAGAAAATTCTTGGGGAAAGCGTGGGACAATTAGTTGTACCTAAGAGTCGAAGGGAGGAAGTCTTGCAGTTAGCACATTGCTAGGTGTTTAGTGGCCATATGGGGTAAAAAAGACTGTGGAGAGAATTAGATACTCTTTCTATTGGGAAGGTCTGAGGTTAGACGTCCAGAAATTTTGCGAGGCATGTAAAGAGTGCCAGTTGACTAGACCAATTAAAACTGTTGATAGGACACCAATAACCCCAGTAACGAGGCCAGATCTGCCCTTCCAAATTGTAAACATTGATGTGATAGGTCCGATTGATCCTCCCAGCTCTAAGGGGCATAAGTATATATTATGCTTAGTTGATCAGCATACCAGATGGGCAAAAGCAATACCTCTAACTAGCCTCTCTGCCAAGTCGACTTGTGAGAAGTTATTACATATTTTTTCAAGAACGGGTATTCCAAATGTGACAATGGAACAAATTTTAAAGGAGATTTGACTCAATTTGACAGACGAATAGGGGCCAGTCCTAAGTTTTCGACCCCTGGGTATCCTCAATCTAATGGATTAGTTGAACGATTTAATGGTACTTTAAAAAGAATGTTGCATCATGTCATCAGAGAAGAAGGTAGGGGTGGCATTTGCAAATTCCTTATGTGTTGTGGGCCTATAGAGAAATACTCAACTCAACAACTGGGGTGGCTCCATTTCAACTAATGTACGGCAGGACACCTCAAGGACCTTTGTCGATATTAAAATCATCATGGACAGGAAAACATGAAAATTTACAATTAGATGCAACTCCTGTTTATACATATTTACAAAATCTAAAGGCTAGGTTTGAGAAGGCAGCGGAGCAGGCAAAGCTCACAGCTGAAATTCAACAAGAGAGGACAGCACACTATCATAATTTAAGATCTACCGTAAAAACGTTTAAGGTGGGAGATAAGGTGATAGTCTTGATTCCCGATTCTAATAACAAGCTTTACGCTAGATGGCAGGGTCCTGCAAATATATTGGAACAGAAAAGTCCTCACACTTTTGTAGTACGAATGCCCAATGGAACCAAAAGGCATGTTCATCAGAATAAGATTAGGCTTTATGTAGTTAAATCTCAAGCAGTAAATGTTATCTTGGAGGCAGAAGAAGAGTTTGGCGAAATTGAATCTACACCTGTCAACAAGGGAGGAAAAACTTTTTCTGAATCTCTGGAAGGATTAGAAATGTCTAATTTAGATTCGGTCCAAAGGAGTAGACTTTTAGGGCTGCTGAGGAAATACCAAACATTATTTACACGTCCAGTGCAACCAGCCCGAGTAGGTACACACAAGATCGAACTTATTCCCACTGCTATGGAATATCCATGGCATATCGCAAAGCAGTAGATGGGCAGATACGTGAGTTACTAGAATTAGGATTAATTGAATCTTCTGAGTCAGAAATTGCTCATCCTATAGTTTGTGTGGCGAAAAAGGATGCTATAGTTAGAAAGTGTATAGATTTTAGATCATTGAATGCTGTTACAAAAACTCCAATATTTCCCATGAAGGACATGCAGGAGTTGGTTTTTGTGGCGAGTGCAGCTAACTGGCTGACAAGCATCGACCTTCGAAAAGGGTATTGGCAAATCCGAATGGATGAAAGGAGCAAACCCTTGACTGCATTTGCGACATCTAATGGAGTGTACCAGTGGAGAACAATGCCTTTCAGTTTATCAGGAGCCTCGGGAACATTCCAGAGGCAAATGAATCGTGCTTTACAGAGTCATAGTAATTATGCTCAGCCATATATAGATGATGTGGTAATTTTCTCGAAAACATTTGAGGAACACCTGAAACACATTTCTCTGGTCTTGGACACCTTAGAAAAATTAGGATTTTCTGTACGTTTGGACAAATGTGCTTTTGCAGCTAAAAAATCAAATATTTGGGGCATATAATTGGAGGAGGCAAGCATGGTCCTGAGGAAGAAAGGGTCAAAGCAATTAGAAAACTCGTCAGGCCAGTCACAAAAAAAGATGTGAGATCGGTTTTAGGATTAATGGGATTTTATCGATCTTATATTCCTAATTATGCAGAAATATCGGCACCGTTGACAGAGTTGACTAAGAAGAGGCATGCCAATATTGTTCAATGGGGGGAGTTGGAACAGAATGCTTTTAACAAATTAAAGGATACTTTGTGCCAAGCGACATCTCTGGCCACACCAAATATTGGAAAGCCATTTCAGATCCATTGTGATGCATCCAATTTGGCGGTAGGCTGCTGTTTAACCCAGAGAGACGAGAGTGGTAACTATTGTCCTATTGCATTTGCAAGCCAAAAGCTTTCTCAAACTCAGAAAAATTGGGCAAGCATTGAGAAGGAAGTTTGGGCAGTCTTATTTGGCCTGAATAAATTTGATAAATGGATCTATGGGGCTCAGGTAGAAATTATAACGGATCACAATCCTCTCAGATATTTGAACGAAACTACTCCTCGAAGTCCAAAATTACCGAGGTGGGCTTTGGCATTGCAGAAATGGAACTTGCGAATTAGTCATAGGCCAGGGATGCAGCACCAAAGTGCTGATCCTCTCTCACGTCTGGATCAGATATAATATGAGTAATATAATTTGTTTTTTTTTCTTTGCTTTCTGTATGATTGTATCTTATATTGTTTGTTCTGTTTTGTTTTATTTAATATTGTACGAGATTTGTATTGTGTAAAAGTAGTGTACAGAAATTTGCTTGGATATTGATCAATAAAATACGTCCTAAAGAAAGGACAAATTTCATTCTGGGCAGGGGCGTGTCATGCACATGCTCGGTAAGAGGAACCTACCAACCAAGCCCTGATGGAAGAACAGTTAAGCCAACGGCCTGCTCGTGTGAAAAAAAAACTGTCTATCTGAAAGCGGAGAGAAAACAAAATCTGGCTACAAGAAGAAACGTGCTTGATGCGAGAAGGACGGAGACTCGTGTGAAACATTTTGAATTTTTTTTTTTTTTTTGTATTCCAAGAGGGAAGTTTGATCTGTTATTATTAAGATGTGAAAGGTGAAATGTAATAGTTGCGCGTTTTTACTGTAATTGTGAAAAAAATACTTTGTGAAAAGAATATATATATATACTTCAATAAAATATAGTCCATGTTATTGTTAAACCTGCATAAGTGTGCCAATTTATTTTCTGCGAATAGAGTCGCCCAATAACATTCATAAGTGGATGAAAACTAACCGGAAAAGATGAATTGGTCTAGGATCATGACATACACCTTATGGTGTACTAAGACGTGCTTATTGCATTCTCGTTCTCCCAGAGGTGGACGTCACAGTCTCGCACGGCCTTTGTTTAGACAGAGGGAAAAGTGGGGATGAATATAAAAGAAAATAGTGTAAAGGTGTTTTTCTTTAGGATAGAATGTGGATCCTCATATCCTAAATGTGGATGATTTTAACATGTCTTAGATTAGTAATTTTTTCGTTCAAACTTCCAAAAATTCTGAGAAAAATATGAAAAATACAGAAAATGTTTCAATAAGATATCCATGCAGCTCATTGTATTTGAATTTCGTACTCTTGGAAATTCGCTATAGTAGTGTAAATTAACATTAAACTTAGAGGAATCTGGATGGAACCCAAATAATCGTTCGTCACATTCGACGGCTTGTTATAGGCCGGATTCGTTATGGTGGAATTCGACTGTGTATTCATACCTTAAGAAATGTCTTCCAAATCTAAATGCATTAAGTAATGCAAAGACATCTCTATTTTGGAGAGGAAAATGTGTAGAATTCATGAAAAGGAAACTAATGTATCTCATTATTTTCAAATCTGTGCTGGATATGAATTTTTATAAGACAAATTATTCTATACTTACTTTCAACACTTCTCCTAATTTTTTCTTGCTCCATTTCTTTCCATCGAATTCTTTCTTGCCTTTCTCCTTCGACACCACCCTTCGACCTAGTGAATAGTTTAGTTCCAGAAATTACATAATGGAGTAACTAACCATTATTGCAAATATCATTACGTAATGAAATGCATGGGCTAAGTGAAATGCTTTATGACTGCCCCTTTCCCTTAGATTGCCTCTTAGATATGACAGTCCTATACTGGGTTTTGTGAAGATTATACACCATGTATTTGAACCTGTATTTAGATAAATACAGCTTTCAGAATTCGTTCGAGCATCAAGTACATTTTGCTGAGGCGGATAAGAGAGGCATTTCTCTGACAGTTCAGCAAAGATGAACTGAATTTTGTTTTAAACTTGGGAAGAACCGTAACGAAACACTTGAAAATGTTCCATTATGCATATTGGAATGAAACAATTAGTTGCGTTTCAGTATTTCAATGACAGAAGCATTTCAAGGACATGGCGTGCGAGTGATCTTCAAAGCATTTGGCCATTATGTTCTTCAAGTGCTTCTAGATTCATTGTCTGTCCATGGATGATATACATGTTTTACGAAGCACATGAGTGCCAACATTTCATACCCACGGATAGGGAGTGAACAGCGAGCATTTTGTAAACATCTTGAAAATCATTTGTTTGGAGCCGCGAGGAAGAAGAGTGGATTTGCTTAACTAACAGTGGTTCTATTCCAGGTCAATGCATGTCCATATTGCTGCTGCGCCACTGATACACTTGTCTGAAATGAATCTGTCAACACTATAATATTGTATATATAGCGTAGACTTTGTGAAATGTGATCTCTGAATATTTTCAACACAGAAAAGGCAATTACAAGGAAAAACGTTGCTTCAGATGAGGATATTAATAAGTGAAAAACGCCAAAGTTAAAGAAGGTGTCACAAAAGAGTTTACTTCACAGCTTCGAAACTTTGTGAAAAATATGATCCAATGCGAAGAATTAAAATTTGAAAAGAAAAAAAAATACATGAGTCATCTGATTTTGAATACTTTCTCAAAACTTTTCAGTCAGCCTACACACACATATATATACGTTACGGTCAATGTGATTAATCAGTTATTATTAATAATAACCAGCGATTATAAATAACAACCAACTAAGCCAGTTAAAGTGAGTAATTTATCAGAATTTTTCACTTTTACCGGTTAATATTAATAATTGCCAGTATAGCTTGGCCAAGGTAATAATTTTCAACGCATTTGGCTAGAGGTTTCCAATACACATCCGCAATCGTAATTTCTTGCGCAAACAACTAGAAGTTAGACAACGTCAGTTTCTTGTGTACTTTGGATACAGACGCCCGCACTTTGCGTGCGTTGTTCATTTTTTGTGCGAATATCTTGTACTTGACTGTTTTGATTCTTTTTACGTAGTTGCCAGTTTGACGAAAGTTTCTTTTCTCAGTTTGGCGTGTGTGTTGTTCTTTTGAGATTTTTACAATTTTTTTCACGGTTTTGATTCTTTTTACGTAGTTGTCAGTTTAACGTAAGTTTCTTTGTCAGTTTTTGGCTTCTGCGTTGATCTTTTAAGATGTTCAAAAATTTTATTGTAATTTTAAGCGCAATGGAAGATGATTTAGAACCCATGAAGTCACGTTTTAAAGATCATTTGGACATGCTCAAGTCGAAAAAAGCAAAAAACCATTAGTTATTTATAAGAGAACAGTATAATTCCTTTATTGCGAAAGTTAAGGAAAGTAAGGCGAAGACTTCTGGCAAAATACCAGAAATATATCAACTAGTATCAAGATATGATATTGTTAAAATTGGTAGTGTTGAGAAACTAATTGTTCTAGTGCAAAACGAAAAAAATCCGATTGTTTATTATACTTGTATGGAAGAGAATTTCAAATAATCCACGAGATTCATATTGGAATCGGCCGTGGAAGGCGAAACAGAATGTTGACAGAAGTTAAAAGCCAAATATAAGAATATTACAATTGAAATGATAAAGATTTATTTGAATCTTTGTCGGCTTTGTCAAAAGAAAGTGTGTTCCAAGAAAAAGCCTTGTTGTTAAATCAATTAAAAGCAGTGAATTTAATTCGAGGTGCCAAGATGATTTCATTGACGTGCAGTCACAAGTGAACGGAGACTTTAAGCTTATAATGGTTTATCAAGACCATCTAATGAAATTTATTCAAGCGTGAAAAGCAAAACGAGCCGAAGAGGTTGCTTATCACCTATTGGATCTCTTTACGATATTTGGTGCATTGTGCATCTTGCAAATTGAAAACGACCGAGAATTTGCCAGAATAATAAAAGTATTGAAAAAGTTTGTGGAATGTAGAATAAAGTCAAAATTGATCATGGAAAACCAAGACATAGTCAGTCACAAGGCTCAGTTGAAAGAGCAAACCAAGACATTGAAAAGATGTTATCCATTTGGCTTGAAACAAACAATACAACCAAGTGGTCAGAAAGCATAAAATTCATTCGATTGAGGAAAAACAGAGCACATCACTCTGAAGTAGATTTCAGTCCATATGAAGCTATGTTTCGCTCTAAACCGAAAGTGGGCTTAAGAACTTACTTGCCAAGCAACAACGTGACAGGAATTACAAGTGAAGAAACTATTATTGTATTAAGAAATCAGTCTGATAATGACATCCAACATCAGGCAGCAATCTGAACCGATAATAAGGATACAGGCGCAATGAATGATGACAATATGGAAGTGCAACTAGGTCGTTCGAGTGAAGACTTGGAATTAATAACTGATGCAGATTTATTTGTAAATAGAGATGAGAGTTTTAGGGAAATTGAATGGGAATAACATGATACTGAAAAAGAAAATACTGATGATGGAAAGAAAAAAAACCGGACGTTTTGTTGATGTTAAAATGGAACAATGCGAAGACAACAGGGAAAGCTCTTCTTTTGCACTACATGGAGTCTCAGAGAATATTCAAGACGCTCGACTCTCTGCTAAGCAGTTATTAAATAAACAAGCGGAAAAAATGTCGCGTCTTTTTTCAAAGTTAAAATTTTCGGCAGGTAATGTAGTAGAGAACGTGCGGTTAAGAATACCACAGATAGGTAGAGGTAAGGTTGATAGCCGAAATCTTATAATTGTCATAATGTCTAAAGAAAATGAAAACTTAACATGGAATTTTAAAACAACTGTACACAAGGAATGATTTTACTGTCTGCAAAGAAGCATTTGTTTCAGTGAATGAAGTGCCGGTGGATGAAATATGTCTTAGAGAATATGCTAGTCAGCATTCTGACTTTGGTGGCCAAAGATTTAAGTGTTGCAATTCTAGAAGCAAATACCACTCAAGCCGCTGCAAATGTAAAAAAATCGAAAACACTTTGTAACTCAAATTGTCACAGTAGCTCATCCGGCCAAAATAAATAATTTATTACTGTGTCATTCTGTATGGGGTGAAACAAATCCCGAATAAGCTCACTTCCAAAAGTTAAGCACGAAGATGTAAAATGCACAAAAATCAACAAATACTGCTTTGATTGACACAAAATTCGGCAGGAAAGTAGCATATATATTTATGCATAAAACAAAATCAATAATTATACACAGAAATGAAAACAATATTAAATTTTTTGTAAGTTATCAGATAATAACATACTAGAGACTTAAACAGAATTATGTATAAAGTGAAAGTAAACAGCTTAAAATGAAAAAAAGGACATTAATAGGGTACGTGATCCCCTCCTCACCTGTATACAAAGTTTACACCTTGTGACCATGATTTCAATTAGGTGGTGAACCACCGCAGATTAAACAATCGCCATTCTTCTTGTAGAGCAGTTTCCAGCTCAATAAGAGTGGCTGGAGGTGGGAAACGTGAAGATACAGCACTGCCGAGAGCATCCCAAAGATTTTCAATGGGATTAAGTTCCGGCGAATATACTGGCCACGTCATACGCGCAATCCCTTCACTCTCCAGTTAGTCATCCACTCTATGGGGACGTGCGTTATCGTCCATTAAAACAAAAGTAGGGCCAACTGCTGCAGCCTACAATCTCACAATGGGTTCTAGGACTTCATCTCAATGCCGGACAGCCGTCAAAGAACCCCGTTTAATGATGTGAAGGACGGTGCGGTATCCTAATGAAATCCCTGCCCACACCATAATGCTTCCGCCTCGGAATGCGTGATGCTCGGTGATGTTTTGGGACTGTTTCCGTGTTCTTTGTTCAAGCCATATCCTTACACGCTTGTCATCTGGCTACAGAGCAAATCTTGACTCATTAGTAAACATGACATTGCCCCAGTCAGACACATTCCAATTGACGTTTTCTCGGGACCACTGTAATCGTGCCCTTCTTGATTGGACGGATAGAGGAACACAAACTCGAGGTACCCGGGTATACAGTCTACTCATATGTAATCTTCGGAGTACAGTAGCTGCAGATATCGCCTTACCAATGGACGCTGTAACCATACATGTCACACGTGTGGAGGTCGCTCTGCAATTCCACTTGGCTACAATAGCAATATATCGATCTTCCGCGGGGGTTGTAACCCTTGGGCGACCGGCTACGGGCCTTCGGACAACTGTTTGTGTGGTTTGGAATTGTTTGCATAAACGTGAAATTACAGAACGATGAACGCAGAAGAAAAGAGCAGCATCTGTGATCGACTATCCTGCTTCAATGCGCCTCACAGCACGCCAGCGCTCAGAATCTTCCATTCGTCTTCTGGAAGTTATAGAAACACGTATGTCTTGAAAACAAATTGTACGAAAGTTTTAAACACCTTCTATCAGCACTTAAATCAACTTCTGTAACCCTTCGTAAAGCTGCATTCTTATAAGACTGCCTTTTTTACATATTTATTGACATGAAAGCGCGATTGGCTGTTACCTAACATATTTGCATAGTTCCATCTAGCTCTGCAGGGAATTGTATCCTCTGCAATTCTGATTGGCTTCCGGAAATTAGCATTTTCCTCTCCGTGCTTAACTTTTGGAAGTGAGTGTAAAAAGAAAATAATTCTGAATGTGGTGAAAACACTGTAATATGCATGTTTCATTTTATATCACGTGGAGCTTTGCTGTAGTATATTATACAAAAGTAAATACATTGAATCAATCCATGAGCTGCTACGAATTTTATACAATTTATTAAATTTGTATCTGTGAAAACGGCATTAAAATTTATGAACTCAAGATTAAGTAAAAATCCGTATTTCAGGTAAGCCTTTTTTTTTTAAATTTTACTAATGCCTACAACGACACACTTATTATCACAGCAAAAACGTAGATATATAAAAATTACGTTAGTGTTGAAGTTTCAATAAAGTATGCCTAATAAATCAGACTTGCCGAACTTCATTGGCAATTATTTATTAATAATAACCGGCGATTATTAATAATAGCCAGATTTATTACTTTAACCTATTTATTCCCACAAAAGTTCTTATCGGTCCTTTATTTTCGCAGCCGCTGATAGCAGACATATACTTCGAACCGCAAAAATATTTTAAATGACGTAAACATTCATGTGCCGCCA
>KK117143.1:18506-50248 GCA_000611955.2 Stegodyphus mimosarum | reverse complement strand
AACTGCGCATTTATTTTCTATGTTAGGAGAACAATAATTACAAAAATATGAAAATCGTTTTCTGCAGTTTTTAGTTATTTATTTTTTAGTTGGTACCTCTAAATTTTGTTATTGTTTTAATCATTTTTATCCCACCATTGTTAATCGCGCGTTCGAACATGAAAGCTGTTGAAATTTTTATTTTGTGAAGCTATTGTTATTCAGTTATGAAGCTACTGAAATTTAAACTTTATGTAGTTAAAAATTTAAGTGGTTATTAAATTAATTATTGGAATAATTTCCATTTATGTATTCTTATTCATACTGACGTTTTTTTGTCGTGTTGCGAGACTTTCCTAATTCATATTGCTGAAAGATTCATAAAAACGATTCCGAATTAAAATTAAGGGTGAAAATAAGAATGAAATGAAAAATTAAGAGCCACTCCTGCTTTTGTTTTATACAATTGGAAAGAATTTAAATTTTAACGGGATGAAAAATTAATGGGTTACTGCATGAGTTAATGGAATTACTTTCATTTATGTAATCTTAATTATTTGTATTTATTTTCATATTTAAAAATAGCGTTTTCTGGTACCATTCAAGAAATCTGTATTGTAAAACTCTGTGCGTATTGTCTATTTGTTTGTTTGCAGCATTAACTCCTTCGGAACGGCGGGGAGTTGAGTTTCGAAAAAGATACCCCCCGGATTCCAAACACTCGTGGGAAACCATTTCGACCATTCTCACTTTTGTACGACTTTTGTTACCCGAGATATTAATCAAGAACTCTGAAAACGCTAATTTTCGCACTCATTTTCCGAGTTGCAACAGTCTCGCGCACTGGAGATAAAAATCTGCTTTATTTCGAAAAGCGTTGCCGCTGCTCTCTTTTAAATCGTAGAATTTGTTAATAAAAAATTTGTATGTTTTACAAAATATGAAATAAAAACAGTATTGTCAATCATACTTGACCAAAGATGAACATGGAAGCCCCGCCTTAGACATGTAATCTCTAAATTCCGGAAATGCAAAGCTACTCTTCATCTCTCAATTCGCCAGAACTCACTTTTATCCCTTGACAACATCTATAAGGCCATGTTGCGCTCCATCATTACTTATGCCTGTCCTGTCTGAGGTTTTCTATGTAAAACCACGTTTCTGAGACTGCAAATTAGTCAAAACATTACACTACGCCAAATTGCTCGTGCATGCTGGTTCTACCGTAATGCAACTATACATGAAGAGCTTGGCATAAAATCTATCACAATGCTTATTGAAAAAATTTCTAAAAAAATATTTTAACAGAATTTCCAGCGTTAACAACCCCTCAATTCCAGTGCTAAATTATGATCCTTGTCTTGCAGTAAAGAAGACGGCCTACAGCCGTTCTTAGACATTTAGATTTAGATTATTGTATTCATTTGTTGTGCTTTCATTAATTTTACTTGTCTGCTGTTATAAGCTGTTATAACATTTTATTCTTGTTTGTGTCATTATTTGTATTGTTGCGTGCGTACGGGTTCGTTATGGATTGAATGCACAAGTCGTTAAAAAGTTAACAAAAATGTATTCTTTCCACAAGAAATAAATCAAAATGCTGAAATATTTCTTTTTTGTACGACTTTTGTTACCCGAGATATTAATCAAGAACTCTGAAAACGCTAATTTTCGCACTCATTTTCCGAGTTGCAACAGTCTCGCGCACTGGAGATAAAAATCTGCTTTATTTCGAAAAGCGTTGCCGCTGCTCTCTTTTAAATCGTAGAATTTGTTAATAAAAAATTTGTATGTTTTACAAAATATGAAATAAAAACAGTATTGTCAATCATACTTGACCAAAGATGAACATGGAAGCCCCGCCTTAGACATGTAATCTCTAAATTCCGGAAATGCAAAGCTACTCTTCATCTCTCAATTCGCCAGAACTCACTTTTATCCCTTGACAACATCTATAAGGCCATGTTGCGCTCCATCATTACTTATGCCTGTCCTGTCTGAGGTTTTCTATGTAAAACCACGTTTCTGAGACTGCAAATTAGTCAAAACATTACACTACGCCAAATTGCTCGTGCATGCTGGTTCTACCGTAATGCAACTATACATGAAGAGCTTGGCATAAAATCTATCACAATGCTTATTGAAAAAATTTCTAAAAAAATATTTTAACAGAATTTCCAGCGTTAACAACCCCTCAATTCCAGTGCTAAATTATGATCCTTGTCTTGCAGTAAAGAAGACGGCCTACAGCCGTTCTTAGACATTTAGATTTAGATTATTGTATTCATTTGTTGTGCTTTCATTAATTTTACTTGTCTGCTGTTATAAGCTGTTATAACATTTTATTCTTGTTTGTGTCATTATTTGTATTGTTGCGTGCGTACGGGTTCGTTATGGATTGAATGCACAAGTCGTTAAAAAGTTAACAAAAATGTATTCTTTCCACAAGAAATAAATCAAAATGCTGAAATATTTCTTCAGAGATATTCGTACAGTATCACAATATCTCAAACGTTTAGCAAAACTCAATTCAAAAACAGAGAAACTAATTTTATCTGACAGCGAAATCGTTATAATCAATAACAGCATTAAGTAAACAAACAGTGTGCTTAAAACAGCTACAACTGAGATGAGGCGTTTCAATTCGGCTTTTATAAGCTTTTTTAATTATTCTCTAGAACATTCTCGATTTTTCTGGATGGTAACAGCAATTACGAGATATTTATTTATTAAATATTAAATGCATGCGGTTTTGTATTTTTACTTTTCCGAGGTAGCCAAATCGTCTGCGTTTCACGGGAAAATAAAGTAATTTTAATTACAACTCTAAATAAATAGCTAAATAATCATGAAATCCGTAACACTGCCCCCTTCCCAAGGACTGCACGTCTCAGCCAGTACAATCTCTGGACTGATAGCCAAACTCACAACTAAGGCATCAATGTAATAATAAACATTAGCTTACAATAACAAAATAAACAATAATTGTAATAAGTAACTTTCAGCAAATCAAATACTATCAAACGCCGAATACAATTCAAATACTATCAAATACTATAAAATACTAAATACAACTCAAATACTATCAAATAACTAAATACAAGTCAAATACTAAATACAAATACTAAATACAAATCAAATACTATCAAATACTAAATACAAATCAAATACTATCAAATACTAAATACAAATACTAAATACAAATCAAATACTATCAAATACTAAATACAAATACTAAATACAAATCAAATACTATCAAATACTAAATACAAAAAGGACCATGGTCTTATAATTTTTACATTACTATTTACAATTATATACACTACGTACTATGGCTATAGTAAGGAGCTAATCTGTCGTAATGGACGACTTTAGGCTTAGAGTTCGATGCCTTACGGATCCGAACTACGACGATGTTCAGCCTGTTTAGGACTGTGTAAGGACCATCCCAAGGTGACCGTAGTTTCGGAGAAAGTCCTTTTCTACGAATCGGATTCCATAACCACACCTTGTCTCCTTCGTTGAAACGATGTTCAGTAGCTCTCGTGTCATAGCAGGTCTTCATCTTCTCCGTCGCCAAGTTGACTCGCTCTCGTGTAAAGTTGTGCATCACTTCAAACCGGGCCTGGAGATCTTGAATGTATTCCTCAGGCGATGAAGGTGCATCCGAAGGGCGACCAAACAAAAGATCCCATGGCAGACGAAGGTCACGACTGAAGAGCATCTGAGATGGGGATTAGCCGAAAGTCTCGTGGACAGCACTGCGGTAACTCAGTAAAAACAGTGGTAACTTCTTGTCCCAGTCCTGTTGGTTTCTGGAAACCACTAATGAGAGGTTATTGAAGATGGTTCGATTACACCTCTCTACCATGCCGTCCGATTGGGGATGTAAAGGCGTCGTTTGTGTTTTATCAATGCCGAGTAGCTTGCAGAGTTCTTTGATTACAGCCGAAGTAAAGTTCCTTTCTTGATCGGAATGTAACTGAAGAGACACTCCGAACCTGAAAATCCAGTGCTGTATCATCATCTCTGCTACTGTGACAGCCTCTTGATCAGGAATAGGATACGCTTCAGGGAACTTGGTGAAGTAATCAATGACAATGAAGATGTATTTGTTGCCATCAGCAGCTCGTAGCAAAGGTCCTAAGATGTCAAAGGCGATACGTTCAAAAGGTGCTCCTACATTGTAACGTTGCAGCTTCCCTCGGCTGCGCTTCTTCGGTCCTTTCCGACTTGCACAGGCATTGCAAGATCGACACCACTTTTGCACATCATCCTTTGCATTATTCAAGTAGAAGCGCTCACGAACTCTCTGGAAGATCTTCATTATTCCGAAGTGACCTCCTGTAGGGCTTCTATGCAGTTCTTTAATAAAATCCGGGATCAGGGATCTTGAGAGTAGCAGCTGCCATCGGAATGTCTTTCCATCATCCGATTCGAATTTTCGGTACAAGACGCCGTTTCGAATATGGAGTGAGTCCCAGAGGGACCAATATTGTTTTGTCGTGGGACTATAGCTCGAAATGTTCTGCCAGGTAGGTTTTCTGATTAAGGTCTCCATTCAATCATTTATGGGTTTAATGTCACGCTCTTTCAGCTGGCCTTTTCTGACTTCTTTGTCACTCCATGGGTCTGGATCAGCCCATGTTGATGTTGTAATTTGTCGTGCGACCGAATTAAGCAGCTGGTATTTAGCGTCGACCCTGGAACTATATCCGCAGTTTTCTGGGCAAGGTCTTCTAGACAGGGCATCATCGTTTCCATGTGATGATCCCTTTCGATGACAAATAGCGGTATCATATTCCTGGAATCTCTTTATCCACCTGGTAATTTGACCTTCAAGATTCTTCAAATTTAAAAGCCAGGCCAATGATGCATGATCCGTGCGAAGCAGGAATTTTCTGCCGTAAAGTAATGATGGAAATGCTCGACGGCTTTGAGCTATGGCGAGCAACTCTTTCCTGGTGACCAAGTAATTCCTCTCCGGTTTAGACAAACACTTGCTCCAGTAAGCCACTACGCGTTCTTGGCCCTCTATTTCTTGGGACAAAACAGTGCCTACACTCTCATTACTCGCGTCCGTGTCGAGAATAAATGGTCTGTCGAGCTGAGGATACGTCAGGATTGTAACAGATGTTAAAGCTTCCTTCAGGTTCTTAAATGTGTTCTCACAGTCTTTTGTCCACACGAATGTTTGTTTGATCTCTGTCAGCTTGTCAAGGGGTCTTGCGATGGAAGAAAAATCCTTCACGAATATCCTATAGTAGATGCAAAGTCCAAGAAAGCTTCTCAGCTAGCGGACATTTTCGGGACGTCTCCACTCTTTAACTGCTGACACTTTTTCGGGATACGTACGCACACCTTCAGCAGAGATGACATGTCCGAGGTAAGTCACTTCCTGTCTGAATAGCTTGCATTTAGCCGTACTCAATTTCAGATTGGCTTCTTTCACTTTCTGAAGCCCCTTCCTAAGATTTTTCAAAAATTCTTCGAAACTCTTCCCGACGATGATGACGTCGTCCACGTATATCAAACAGGCTTCGTAGGAAAGATCTTTTAAAACAGTCTCCATGAGGCGTCCGAATGTAGCCGGTGCATTACATAATCCAAACGGCATCCCCTTGAGGTGCAAAAATCCTTGTCCAGAAGTAAATGCCGTCTTTTCTCGGTCATCAGGATGTATTTCTACCTGCCAATATCCTCTCTTCAAATCAAGTGTCGAGAACCACTTGCTTCCAGAAAGAGGGTCCAGAATGTCGTCAGTTCTAGGAAGAGGGTAACTGTCTTTCTTCGTAACCTCTTTCAACAGGCGATAGTCAACGCAAAATCTGGTTGACCCGTCTTTCTTCTTCACCAGGACGATGGGAGATGCCCAGGGACTTGCTGAAGGCTCGATGACATTGCTTTCTTGCATGTCCATTAAAAGTGTTCGTACCTCTTCCTGCCTCGCAATCGGCAGACGTCTTGGATGTTGCTTGATTGGTGGATGATCACCGGTATGGATTCTATGTTGAGTCAAACTGGTTCGACCCACGTGAGAAGACGAGCGGGAGAAAACATCTTGAAGATCTTTAATGACACGCTCGGCAGCATTCCTTTTCTCATCGTTTAATTGCACATTCTGCAATAACTCCGATGTAATGCTGTCTGAAGACACGGTTTCTGGGATGTTACTTTTTCTTTCAACGCTGGTTACTCAAGTACATTCTGCAACCACTTCACCTTTCTTAGTAACTCTCGCCTTGTCAGCTACATTGGCAACTCTCACCGGGATAAAGATGCTGAAGCTATTAGTACTCCTTTAGAGCTATTACAATTCTTGCGATATTCCACGACCCCGTAGCGGAAATTTCTATTTTCGGCTATGGATCCAGGAAGTAAAATTTCTGTTCTTGCCGGTATTGTGATATCGCCTTGAGCTATGATTTTGTGGATAGATTTCACTCCTTCATCATTAATCCCGAATAAGGTTATGTCCTCAGAGGCGGAACGCAGTTCGTTATTTTTAAAGTCCAAGGAAAAATCATATTTCCTTAGAAAGTTTAATCCGAGTATGCAAGGGTCTGTAATTTCTGCTACATATGCCGCGTGATGGTAGGCGGCACTTCCAAACGTGATGTTAACGTTTAATTTTCCCTCTATATCGATTTTCTCGCCGGACACAGTCTGGAGGGTAACGTACAGCGGCGTCCGGATGAGTTTGCTTTTCAATTGTTGAGCCATATGTTTTTAATGATGGTAACATTGGCTTCTGTATTGATGGTTATATTACAAGGAACTGCACTGATGTGTCCCATGATGAAAAGTCCGTTACTGTCGCCACTCACTACAGAAATCTGAAGCGTTTTAAACTGAGGCTTTTCATTATCTGGCCCCGCGAGATGGCCACGAATTAGTTTCCCTCCTTCTTGACAGGCGCGGTTTTAACATCCGTGCCCTGGGGTGTTCTGCAGTATGTGCCCTTCAGCACCGCAGTTCCAGCATTTTACGGTTGGTTTCTTGACACCAATATTCCATATCAAGGTATTCCCTTTTTTGGTGAAATCGTTTAGCCGAGCAGTCATTGGATCCATTGGTTCTTGTATGTGAGCAGCTCTGATTGGGTGGATGTCTCTACGAGTGGTTAGCTGTGCTGCCATGAACTTCATCGCGTAAACTACAGCCCATTTTAAGTCCTTCACATCAGCCATTCGCAGTGCTTTCTGTATTTCAGGACCCCGCATACCATCGATGAACTATTGCAGGGACAGGATTTCCCTTGTTTCTGTCAGGTACTCCGAAAAGGCGAGGTGGGACAGCCTTTCAACATCCGTGGCGAGCTCCTGGATTGTTTCCGTAGACTTCTGTTGACGGGATTTTAACTGAAGCATGCTGTAATCTTTTAAACACTTCTCTCCAAAACGCAGCTCCAAAGCGCCGGACAAAGCTTCGAAGTCTAATCTCTGGTTTTCGGGAAGAGTCTGCAGGATATCCGTGCGTCTGCTCTCAGAGGAGTGGCGAAATGATAGGCCTTAGCTTGGGAATCCCATCCATTCGCATCCGCCACTAAGAAAATTGTGTCTTGTGCACTTGCCAAGAGGTCTTCCCATCATATCTGGATAGCTTCAGAGAGGGACGAGCAGGCATGGATAGAAATTTGAAATTATTCGAATTATTGAAACTATCCGAATTGCTTCCTGCCGTCGCTACGAATTTCTTTAAAGTATCAACTTCTTTCGCAACTGCAGAAACCTTGTCATCAATTTGTTGTTCCATTTCGTGTTGAACGGCAGAGACTATTCCTTCGAATCGTTGCTCCATAGCAGAAACTCTCCCTTCTATTTGTTCTTTTACAGAAGAAACTCTTTCTTCAATGTGTTCAACTTTATTTTCAACAACGTCAATTCTGCCTTCCATAGCCTCGAATTTATTTTCTATTACGCTGGTAATTTCTCTTTTCAGTACCTCTTCACCTGCTTTAATCTTTTCTTGAACAGCCTTCATTTCTTCCTTAACAGATTCCTTCATCTTTTCTTGAACAGCCTTCATTTCTTCCTTGACAGATTCCTGAACAGATTTCATTTCACCTTTAACAGATGCTTGACCAGTTTTCATCCCCTCTTTAACTAATTCTTAACCAGCTTTCATCTCCTCTTTCACGTAATATTGGCCAGTTTTAATTTCTTCTTTAAATGCAGCAAATGCTGCCATAAATTGCCTTAATTGTTCTTCAATTGCTCGTGTAATTGGCATTCAAAAATCCCACTTCTGATGCCAAAAATTGTTGCGTGCGTACGGGTTCGTTATGGATTAAATTCACAAGTCGTTAAAAAGTTAACAAAAATTTATTCTTTCCACAAGAAATAAATCAAAATGCTGAAATATTTGTTCAGAGATATTCGTACAGTATCACAATATTTCAAACGTTTAGCAAAACTCAATTGAAAAACAGAGAAACTAATCGCTACAATCAATAACAGCATGAAGTAAACAAACAGTTCGTTAAAACAGCTACAACTACAACTGAGATGAGGTGTTTCAATTCGGCTTTTATAAGCTTTTTTAATTATGCACTAGAACATTCTCGATTTTTCTGAATGGCAAGAGCAATTACGAGATATTTATTTATTAAATATTAAATGCATACACTCTTGTATTTTTATTTTTGCGAGGTAGCTAAATCGTCTGCGTTGCTCGGAAAAATAAAGCAATTTTAATTACGATTCTAAATAAATATGAAATCCGTAACAGTATTTTATTATTTGGAATGAGCCTGTAGTTTTCAGTGTTTTGGTGCTTTTTTTACTTTCAGCCAATAGCTATGCTTCCGTCTGCCAATCATTAAATCTTCAGTCACGTGTACCTAAGAACCGGGGTAAGTACCGGGGGTTGACTCAGGAGAATTCCTGGGAAGTACTGGCTAGGATCTGTACTTAGACAGTCTCAACCACGGGGGTAAAATATCAGGTACTATTGTACCTAATTCTTCACAGGACTAGAACCCGGGTATTGTACCTAGGATGGGATCAGGCTCGACAGGGACCGTACTGGTACTGGCTTGTCCGCTCCCTTGGCTGTGGTGGAGCTGATATGAAAAACCAGGAGGAGGGCGTGGGACTATGCCCGTATAACCACAGCGGTAAAGTTAGGGCGTCCCCGTCTCTCCGTAACGAGTGTACCTAAGAAGAAGCATTGCCAAACATTAAATATATTATTATGGTATGAGGTCGTATTCTGACGGTGAAGAAAGCGCGATTGCATGTGACGTCATTGTATGTCGAACATTTTTCGTTAATGTCAGCATTTTAAATAAAGAGCTACTGTTGACAACTTTTTTGCTTGAGGTTGGGATAACTGACACGATATATTATTGCAACGTTAATTCTTTCATTGATATTGAGAAAAAGTTGCTATATTCCAATTTAGATCATGACGTCATATGTATAAGTTTATGTAAACTAAGTACCTATAGTTTTCATTTTCTGGTTTGGCAACAAAAAATTACTTAAAAAATGGTTGTTGTTTAGAACGACTGTTTATTCATATTGAAATATTTTTATACATTTTTTTCCAGGTGTACATAAAACTTATGAATTTTGTTTTGGCAGCAGCCCGCTCATCTGGCGGGTTTGCCTGCTAGTAAATAATTAAAATCGGTAGATCGCATACAACATCATCATAAATACCGTATTTTCTCGTGTATTTTTTCTCATATTTTAGCTTATTTTATCTCCCGAAAATCGAGTTAGATGTGAGTCATTTACTTTATGAAAGGCACGCTTACAATAAGAACGTAAGAAATGAAAAGCAGTCATGGTTAAACTTTAGGCTACTATCACGATATTACTTTACAAGAAATCTAAATTCCAGTAAAAATACATATTAATATTAACATCCTCACTACAACCTTTTGGGTAATCGATCAGTACATTAAGGATTTACACGAAGTATTTTCACTTCTAAATGAAGACTGACTAAAAATAAATCCCTGCTGAATATAAGTTCCCTACTCTAGAATTTCGGTACTTAGGATGCAAAATATCCGGTAAAGGCATATAGAAACAGAAGATTCGAAAACAGTTGCGATTAAAAACTACCTTTCCTCCAAATATTCCAAAAAGGGAAAACTTTATTCTTAGGTATGTGTTCATATTATAGGACTTTCATAAAGACTTCACTTTAATATCTGAAGCATTGTTACAATTAAAAAGAAAGGAAACGCGGATTACTTGGACAGCTGAGGCCAGTACGGCATTTGAAAAATTAAAACAGGCTCTAATATAAGCCCCTTTGCTAAAATGTCCAGAAGGCGACGAAGACTTAAAAATTTGGTGCCTCAGTTTATGCAAATAGGAGCGGTCCTCATGCGAAGACACCAACTAGTGGCATATTTCAGTAAAACGCTTAATCCCAGGTAGAGAAAATACAGTGCTATCGAGAGAAAAGCGCTCGCGGTTTCGTTAGCCATACAAAAGTTCTCAGTTTATTTTGGGAAACTGTGGGTTTACCAAACCCTTTTTGGCAACCATTAAAATAGGGAACATTTCGGATTTTTCCCCCTTCTCTTACCAAAGATGTCATGGCAGCAAACACATCTAGAACTCCCGGATCTTCCAGCACGTTGTAAGAGAGATCCAGCACAGATAGTGTGCGGCATTTCGTTAAATGCTCTATATCTGCAATGGAGCACAGCTTGTTGTGACTCATCTGGAGGGTACTTAAGCAGGGAAGACAACCTGTTAAAAGAGTGATACCTATAGTAAACTTTCATTCTTTTAAAATAATTGATAATGATGTAGTATGAGATCTACTGCTTTTAGTTACTTAATTCTTTTTTAGATTGCGCCACTAAAACGCTATTTTCAAATTCGAAAGTGCTATAAATGGCGAGAAGAAAGAAATGATTAAAACAGCAATAATTTTAGTGCTGCCACCTTAAGATAAGTAATAAGCTAAAAGCGGTACATCGCTTACTACATCGTAATCGAAACTTTTTTTTAAACTTTTTTTTTTTTAATTGAACAAAATGTAAGGTTATTTTTCCTCTTCTTTCCACGTGGTGTAACTGGAAGCCCACTCGACGCGTATGGGAAGTTCGGAGTTCAAATCCCGGAGAGGGCATTGCACATTTTTCGCGTTCCTGCATCGATGTAATCTAATGACTCTACAAAAAGAATGCATGCACTATATAACCGAAAACTGACAGAAAACTTTTGCAGTATACTCTCGATTATCTGGTCTCAGGCAGGTAAAGCAGGTCACGGAAAACTGAAAAACACATGTAATCCAAACTATGAACTTTTATGCATGTTGTACGTATTTATTTCTTTAAAAAGAATCGGTCATTTTATTGTGTTTTTGAAAACGTTTAAATATTGACTGAATTTCCATGCGGATTTTTCTAAGTGCCCATTTTATAATTTTATTCGAATCCATTTAGTCAACGAAGTCCAATAGAGTTTTAACAGAAGTAACCGTTGTCTCGGCACTAACGTAATTGTCAGTACCTTCTTCGTTTGCATTTTTAGTATCACTCGCTGCCTTTGCTGTTCTTGTAAAATTTAATATGTTTTAATGTTAAAATAACGTTCTTTCGCTTAGTACTTGCAGGGTGTTTTTAATTCATTTTTAGTTCTACAATTTTTAAAAGAATAAGAAGAAAATATACACACAGGAAACAAAAAAATCCTAATGATCAACAGATACGGTGCCTTCACGTGCAGATCGAATTGTACGAGGTAATCGTTAAAACTAAACCTAAAGACGGAATTCAGCGTTTTCAGAGTTTGGTCTGACGTGTGCATGTTTGTTTATTACACACCCTCACGCATAACGTTGAATGTGTGGGTACGTGGTTACCACCTTGTACGGATAATCTACATAATAATCGAGAGTACACTATAGTCTATTTAAATTCCTTTATGTTTCATATAAAGGCAAAACATGGCCGAAATTTCGTTTTAGCGTGGCTTACTGTTTCATTATCACTATAAGCTATTTCTCACGCCTTCTCAGCATGCCTTCGTGGAGTAGTGGTCAACACACCCGGCGCGTATTCGAGAAGTCCGTGATTCGAGTCCCGGTGATGGCATTGCTCATTTTTCCTCTCTCCTGCTTCGAAATAACATCACAATGTAATTCGATAATATGAATGCTGATCTTAAGTTATTTCTGCCTTTATGTACAAAATCTAGATTCCTAGAATATTCCGATAACTCAAGCGTGGAAACGTAATGAGGGTCTTTTCATAATGATCTTCAAGCATTACATAAAGAAACTGTTCAAGTCGTTTTTGGAGACTTACTTGACGACTCTTCTTTTGAAAAACTTTTGATTGTATTGATATCATTTTTGTTAAACTTTCATTTCAAACTAACTTTCATTTTGTAAAGAATATGTGTTGTCCCCCAAAAAGTATTTTTCTTTCTTTCTTGCCCCCTCTTTTAGTGTTTATTGGCTTCTTCTTGAGGGAGCCTCACCACCACTTTTTCGCTCTCAGTCAGTCTTTTCCCTCATTCTCAAATTTCTGCAGCGTCCTATACAATGATACGTTGTATCTACTGCGTTATGTTATAGTACGCAGCCTAGCTGAATTATCCGGCGTTTCGCGGGCTTTACGACGAGCGAAGAGGCTTCATGCTGAGGGATGGTAATAGTTTTTTTCATAATCTCGAGTAGACAGTGATTTTCCTCTTATTTTCGTTCAAGGTGGTTTGTGCAAAGTTTTGGTAAGCTCGAGTGAAACTCAGTATCGAACTAACGTGGACCGTGGAGTGGTGTTAATAAGAACTGATACTTGCTTTGTTAACGGTTGTCTTTTTTTCGGAAAAGTATCGTTTATTTTGTCCGATTTCTTTAACGTTTTCAAAATTTAAGCGGAAAACTGATACAGAGCGCACTTAAATTGTGCTTTAAAGGTTCTATGCTGTTCTAAAAGTAAACGAACACGATGCTATCTAGCGGTTTTATATAGAACTGATAATGAAACGCAACAATGGCGACGTGCTTTCAAAGTTGAAATTGTGTAGACACAATGATATTTATTTTTTGTAAAAAATAATTTTAAATTCCTTGCTTAGAATGTATGACTTCTACTGAAAGCGGAAAAGCAACAACGCATTAGGAACGTAAGATGGATGACGCGAGCGCAACATTCTAATACAAATGTCCCGAGTATGTGAACAGTGGAGTGGTTTTTCGAAATCTTAGGTAGAAAATTAGCTCCTACGCGTTTTGAAGATCGAGTGTGCAAAATTTCATCAGGAGGGCAATAAAACATTAGATTTTATAAATTACACGAGCACAAGCAGACAAAGAAACATTTTTCTTTACATATATAGATGACTTTAATGAATCCAGTTTATGCCATTTCAGTGCTCCAGTTAGTAATTAATAATAACTGAAATGAATCTACTTTTATTGATTTTAAATCGCTTAGTTCATTAATTAATAGCAGAATAAATTTGAAAGAAAAATTAAACATCTTACGCTTTGCTGAACGACAGCATACTGCAGCGTGGACGATAAAATATTTTGATTATGGCAGTGGCAATACATTTCTTTTCAATAGCTGAGTTTGTTGATTACATCGGAAGGCAAATAAGTGGACGTTAAATAACTGCAAACGTGGATATGAAAACAATCAAATTATTTCAAAAGGTTTGTTTTGCAATTTTGATTTCCGCTTTTAGTTTTCTTCGAAAGACGGGAAAGTCATTGGTTAAACTGGTAAAGAGTGAACTAGGATTGCGAAAACTGACTATCAGAATTGACATGTGACCTAGCCTATAATTTTCCCGATGAAAAGTCAATAACGATACTCAACCTACAAAACGCCCCAAATTTAATAGTATTTGATGTACTAATGTTTTGTTTCATTTTCCTCGAAAGTACAATAACTGATCAGGAAAATTCTTTGCGCCTTGGTACTTTGTCTTTTAAAATCCTGTTGTAATATTTTTTTAGAATTCTTTTTCATTAAATTTTGTTAACGATAAGTTTAAAAATACTGCGAATAACTTTCATGCAATTGCGCTCTAAAATAATAGAGCCTTCGTAGGATGTACACAGAGTTTAATAACAATATATGGGGAAAAATAGCTTTCTAAACATACTGAGATTGCTAATTGTGGTAATGCTATTCTTGCTGAGATTAATGGTGTCCAATCTATGTAAACTTTCTAAGTTTTCGATATTCGATAGAAGATTCTGCTGCAGATAGAGACATCGTAGTTCTTTCTGCGCATCCAAATTCTCAATTTTTCTTATTCCATTATTTTCTAACCAAATGCTCTTTAATCCAGTGTAATCTTCCAGATTTTCGATTTTTGTTAAACCTAGAAAAAACAAAATAGGTTTATAACACAAAACAATAAATATACTTGCTTAATAAAATTGTAAATATAAATAAAGGGAACTCTTCATTGAGTTTCACGCCTCAAAAATATTAGAAGAAAATTTAACTAGTAATTTTTCGTGTATTAAAATTCTCATTTAAAGCAAATAACACGTAAACAATAAAATTCTGGTGAATACCACAAGTGTGAATACACTGGGGTGAATACACTTGTGTGAATACCACAAGTCTACCTTGTACGACTTATTTAAATTATACATACTTTTTGCTGTACTTCACATTTAAACTTATTTCCATGGATTATTCTAACTTAACCAATCAATCCCTCATGGCAAATTGAATCAAATATTGCAAATTTTGAAATTAAATACCGCGACCAATTTTTGTCATATGGAAGTCAAACTTCTATTTTTACTTCCTTGTAAGAAGTAAAGAAAATATTGTAAACGCGAAAAATTTCGGGTATCATATTTTAATGAAAATATCCATTTTGACCTCTCTCGATTCCATTTGAACGATGTTTTTGCATTACAACTGTACTTACGGACAGAATAAAGGACTCTTTTTTCCGAAACAGATTATGAAATGGATTTAAAATGGATTCAGAAGAATTTTTTTAGTCACATCTGTACGTACGAACGCACATTTGTATGTATCTCGCCTAACTCAAAAACGATTAGCCTCGGAACATTGAAATTTTGTATATAGGACTGCTATAATATGCAGATGTGCACCTCCCTTTTTGGTTGCAATCGGCTGCACCAAAAGTATATAAATATATGCATATATATATATAGTCATCCCTCAGTTATCGCGGTTAATAAGGACCAGAACCGGCAGCGATAAGCGAAAAACCGCGAAGTGTTGTCATCCTCTCATTTTTAATATGCGTACATTTTTTGTGTGCGTATAATATCAATAAGCGTATATGAAACCATATAAGTGCATATGTTATCATTAGAACATTAAAGAATAGTTTCAAACATGTAAATAAAATATTAATATTATAAATAACATACCTAAAATAATGTATAAATAATGTGTGTGTGTGTGTGTGTGTGTAACATACGTAGATGTAAGTAAAGTTTACATACTATAAATATGTTTTTAGAACTCCTTTATTCTTATAACAACTTTTCTTTTCCAACAAGGTACGTAACTCACCTCTAACAATAGCTCTCTTCGCTTGATCTTTATAAATGTCGATGGAACACCTGTGCAGTAGTACGATGGAGGTGAAGAAGATAAAGATGAAGATGATTTACTGCACCGGTTAATGGGAGCTTTACTGCTCCTCAGATGAGCCTCATCGTCAGGTGCTGCGGGAGCTAAATTGTCGCGGGCAGCTTCGGATAGAGCTAGGGTAGCTGCAGGAGGCGGCGTAGAGGCAGCAGGAGGAGCTTCTGGAGAACATTTTCGGAGCACAAGCAGAGCTTTTGCAGGTTTTCCAAGGTAAGGCCACGTTCTTCATCTTCGTTGTCGTCACAATCGTCAGCTACCTCATCTTGTTCCTTAATCGCCGATTTTGTCATTTCGACGAGTTCCTCGTTGGTTAGGGGGTTCAAGTGGCACTTGATCAGTGTGTTCACTTCACAGCAAAAATTAGCACACCCCGAGACTAAGCATCACTCAAACATTGATTTGAATAAGGGCGGTCGTCTACGCTGGGTATGAGAGTGAAGGTGGGGGAAACGTCTAGGCCAGCCATACTCAATCTTTTTCGTCCGCAGGCCACATTCTCGGAAGCGCTATTTCAAGTGGGCCGCAATATTATCACAGGCCAAGATAACAATGCGAAATAACCACACCCGTTTGTTTTATCATGAAAATGCATTTTAATACATAATCGTTAGAGAAGAGTATGTTTCTGACAGCTTAGCTTTTGAAATATGGCCGAACGTATTGGTAATTAAAATTTTCTTAGTTTTTGTTTAAAAAAAATTTTCACTTTATTTCAGTTGCCATCTGTAACTCTACTGTAACCTCTTGACAGTCATTTGTAAGCAATTATGTTTGTGTTAAATATCTTGCAAGGCAGACCAGACTAGTGGTTACTGTAAACTGCCACTATGGTTCTTGGCGACATTACAAGGGGAATGATAAATTTTAATTTCTTCCAGTGCTGATAAACGGGGGCTTGCACCTAGTACCGGTCAGCTGTTATTATAATGAAATACAATTAGTATAGGAAAATTATACTTTACACATTTCACGGAGTATCATGTTTAATATTACATTAAGTAGAAATTCTATTACTAATGAAAAAATAGAACAAAATGAATAGCAGGCACCAAATCATAATATAGCAAATATAACATAAAACACATACATATTCACAACTACTGTGTAATTATTGTACACCAAGGATTAAAAGTTAGTAAAAATCTTGCTTAGGTAACTTAATGCAGCTTTTAACACTCACTTGTTCATGTTTCAAAAGTAAATAAATGACAGTGTATGAGAGTTTGTTTGCTAATATTTAATTTAACTTTTAACTCTCCTACTATGGTTGCGCGAATAGTATCAGTCACAATTTTAAGACATAAGATCAACTAAATTACGACAAGTAATACAATTAAAATGAAAAAGAAACGTAAATTACATAATTAATGTATTTATTGCACAAAGACTAATGAGATCGTTGAAATTGTGTAGATTTTTTAACAATCTTTTCTATATAGGCTTACAATTACTGCAAGCTACTCGTAAGACATCATCCAAATGATAATCAGTGAGCCGGTTTAAATATACATTTCTTGCATACTTCATTTTAGAGTATGACGATTCACAATGATAAGTTGATGCGAAAAATTTGAGCACATTTTTGTACAGTTCTGTATTCTCCAGGCACAGTTTTCCAAAAATCGGCGTAATCCATTTCCGCCCTCTTTTCTTTAAATAAAGCTTCCAAATGTGCGTTGTTCTTGAACTCTATAAATTCGTCAAACAGCTGTACGTAACTACATCCCAATATGCCTGCCAGTTCTGATATGACTGTTGGATCTAAGTGCCAAGGATTTTCGAGAAGTAACAACATGCTTTTAATTTTTCTTAAATCACTGTGTCAGGACTGTGTGTTCGGTGCATACTCTTGGCGAACATATTCGTGAAGTAAACTAAGTCCTGATCTTGAACAGGGAGCTGAATGCAGCTATGTTCTGTGGTAGAAAACTGTGGCTAAGTGGTAGAATGACTGCACGTAAGAAGGATTTAAAATTCTCTTTTATTAAACCACAATTATATACAGCCACTTCCCAACTCGGGAGGGATACAGAAAATAATGACCGTACTTGGGTCTAAACTGAACAATCAAATAATTTAAAATAAAAATAGAAATTAAGTAGTCGTTGCTCACAGAGTTATAAACGCGAGGTTGGCCTCTATGCTAAATGGTGCATAGCAAGATTTAACTAATACTAACGCACTTAGATTTACTTCAATAAGTAATAGAGTAACAGCGGCTTAGAATTTAAATACTAGCTAGTCAGGCGAACTTCGAAGAGAAGCAGTGATCTGAGACTAAAAGCTCTATCACCCTGAGTAGTTCCTTGCTAACGGTTAAATACCAAAACTTGGCTCCACTTCAAATTAGCATAAAGCTGAAACGCGCGCTCATTCTAACGGGAAGTTGAAATAAAAAATCATAGGAAAGGGGAAATTAAAATAAAACTTTGTTAGTTTAAACTAAAACCTTACAACTGAATCTAATTTTAAATTCTTCCGATAATGCCATTAAGTAATTTGAAATCTTCATACAGTTATCTGAAGAAATATTAATACCTTCCTTTTTAGCTTTAGTCATTTTTGGAAAATTTTGCAGTATTTGGTTCTGAATCTCTTCTTTATACACATTAAGCTTCTCTTCGAATGCAAATATTTTATTTGCCATCTGTGAAATTATTTTATTTTCACCTTGTAAATCCAAATTGAGCGAGTTTACTTTATCTGTAATGTCACACAGAAATGCTAAAATACACCACCATCCATCATCTTGGAATTCACTGCACATTTTATTGTTTTGCTGTAAATACAGCATAATTTCTTGCCGCAAAGAAAAAAAACCTTTCCAACACCTTGCCTCTGTTAAGCCAACGAACTGAAGTATGTAAAAGAACATCGCTGTATTGACTGCCCACTTCCTCCAAAAGGCTTTTGAATTTTCTGTGGATCAGTTCTTCTGCTCGGATATAATTCACTGTGCTTACAACAGTTTTCATCACAGAGTCTATTTCAGGGGATTTAATGCGCGCAGCCAAGTTTTCCTGGTGAATAATGCAATGAAATTATGGCGCTTTGATTTATGCATGCCATTTTTGGTTGTGTGTGTTGTTGCTGCAGGTAAGGCGATGATAGCTTGGCTCGGTGATATTTAACATTTTTATTTAATGCTAGAAAGAATATATATTTCAAGACAAGTTCACACATACACAGTCGTATCGTATTCAGTTCACGCAATGAGCATTTTTACAAGTAACAAGTCCACGCGGCAAGAATATCGGAATCGTAATTCAGCTACGAAGACATCACGAAAATGGAAGAGAGGTGAGCGTATGCTCCTCCGACGGCAGCCAGGAACAGAGTAGTCAGTCCGAATTTTCTTCTAGTGGAGAAGAGGGAGAAAGCTGGTAGCGCCCTCTCTCGGGTAAGTGGACGATTAACAACAACAATAATAATAATAAAGTTCTCCACAGTATTCCCCCCCGAGTACCAAAGGTACGATGAAAAAATTCAGTTCACAAATATCTGGTGTTGAAGCGAACACGTCTTCCTGACCGTGTGACGACTGGTGAAGCACTGGTAGGAAGCGTAAGGTCTATCGAAGAAGGAGTATCCAGAGAAACAGTTGGATCTGGGGGATCAGGAGGATCGGTGGTCACAGGAACCTGAGTGTTTGAAGCTTCGAAGAAAGCAGGTTTCAGTCGATCTATTCCCAGAACGGTTTCCTTGTCGCGCACGAGAACGGTAAAATGTTTATCGTTACGTGCACAGACCTTGAAGGGTCCATCGTATGGAGGAGCGAGCGGTGGTTTTACCGCGTCGTTTCTCACAAATACGTGAGTGCAAGTGCTCAGTGCATGGTGTACGAATGGGGTGGCTTTGTTGTGGCATGATGTAGGAGTCGGAGACAGCTTCTTCATCGCCTCTCGGAAAGTCTGGAGAAAGGATGCTGGGTCGACTGGAGCAGAGGATGGCTGAAAGAACTCAGATGGTAATCGAAGGGCTGTGCCGTAGACAAGTTCAGCGGATGTACCTGCGAGGTCTTGCTTGAAAGAAGAACGTAAACCAAGAAGCACAAGGGGGAGTGATGTAGTCCAACGGGTGTCATTATAGCACTTCAGGGCTGCTTTCAGGTCGCGGTGTAAACGTTCCACTAAGCCGTTGGCGGAAGGATGGTATGGTGAAGTGCGAATTCGGCGTATTCCAAGCAAAGATGTCAGGGAAGCGAAAAGGTGTGACTGGAATTGTCGACCTTGATCAGTTGTCACAACTGATGGTACACCAAATCGTGCAATCCAACCGGAGATGAACTGTCGAGCCACAGAGTCGGCAGAGATGTCCTGAATGGGAAAAGCTTCTGGCCAACGAGTAAATCTATCAATGCAGGTGAGTAGATATCGATAACCGTCAGATGGTGGCAGAGGACCGACAATGTCTATATGGACATGGTCGAATCGTTCGGAAGGCATCGCGATTTTTTTCAAAGGGCTGTGTGTGTGCCGAGTAACTTTTGAACGTTGGCACATGATGCAGGAACGAGTCCAATTGGCAATGTCCTTTTGCATGGATGGCCAAACGAATCTCTCTTGTATGAGCTTTTTGGAAGCCCGGATACCTGGGTGCGATAGGTTGTGGAAACAGTCAAAAACTTTCTTCCTGAAGTCGAGTGGTACATAAGGTCGCAGTCTGTTGTTGTAGGTATCGCACAATAGTTGGAGGTCCGGAGTAAGTTGCAATGACTGGAATTTCAATGAGCAGTTCGGGTCTTCACTCAGACGTTTTAACTCCTCATCAGTGGCTTGCGAGTGAGCAATAAGCGTGAAATCCAGTGGTGCATTGGCATCGATGCCCTGAATACGCGAGAGAGTGTCTGCGACGACATTGCTGGAACCTGATATATGCTGAATATCAGTGCTGAACTGAGCTATGTAATTTAAATGCCGAATTTGTCTCGGGGAAGCAGAATTTGATTTTGATGTGAATGCATAAGTTAGAGGTCGGTGATCAGTAAAGATAGTGAAGTGTTGACCCTCGAGATTATGCCTGAAATATTTTATAGCTGCATAAATAGCTAATAGCTCTCTGTCATACGTGCTGTATTTTTGTTCGGTGGGGGACAGCTTACGGGAGAAGAATCCTAGCGGCTGGTAGTCATTAGAGTGTCGAACGTTTAAGACAGCTCCGATGGAAATGTCAGACGCGTCGACCATAACACTCAGCTTTTGGTTAGGAGAGTGATAAGAGAGAGTTGCAGCATTACTAAGGTCGTGTTTACATTTTTCAAATGCCTGATTAAGTTCGTCGTTCCAAGGAATGGGGCGTTTATCATTTTTACGTGAATCTTTTAAGAGTTCATTCAGTGAAGCTTGGGTCTCAGCTGCCTTTGGTAAGAAGCGACGATAGAAGTTTATCATGGCTAAAAAACGTCTGAGCTCGACAATAGTGGTAGGTTTTGGGAAGTCGGCAATTGCTTTGGTTTTATCAGGCAGGGGTTTTACGCCTGAGGCAGTAATCAGGCAACCTAAAAAGGAAACAGACGGTTTTCCGAGTACACATTTGTTAGGATTTAAGGTCAAACCGTGTTTATTCAAACGATCAAACACTTGACGAAGATGACGGATGTGCTCTTCTTCACTAGTTGATGCAATAAGGATGTCGTCAAAATAAGGGATGCAAAAATCCAATCCAAATAAAACTTCATGTATAAAACGTTGGAAAGTTTGGCCTGAATTTCGTAAACCAAACGGCATAGCCAAAAATTCAAAAAGACCAAAAGGGGTAGTGACGGCCGTTTTCGGAATGTCTGCAGGGTTAACAGGAATTTGATGATAGGCACGGGCTAAATCAAGTGTTGAGAATATGTTCTTTCCTGAAAACATTTGAGTGCAATCCTGAATATGGGGTACGGGATAACGATCCGGAATTGTAACGGCGTTTAAACGACGATAATCCCCGCATGGTCGCCAGTCGCCATTAGCCTTACGAACCATGTGTAGGGGGCTTGCCCAGGGACTTTTTGAAGGCTGAATGATGCCTTTTGATAGGAGAAAGTCAAACTCTTGACGTGCAGCTTGAAGTAATTCTGGAGATAATCTTCTAGGTTTCGAGAAAATAGGAGGTCCTTTTGTTTCGATGTGATGGAAAATTGTTGACGTTGTTGCCCTCTCAAAAGTTTGCGAAGGATTTGTCAAGTTAGGGTAATCGGCAAGAATTTTGTCAAATTTTGAGTTACCCATCAAAATATGGATGCTAGTACTGAGTGGGTTCACACTGGGAAGTCTACCACAAGAATATAGTTTTGTTTGCCCATCAATTAAACGGTTGTTTTTAACATCTATAAGTAAGTTGAACTTCGTGAGAAAGTCAACACCTATGATGGGTTGATTGACGTCAGCCAGGACAAAAGGCCAAGTAAATGAGCGACGCAAGTTTAAATTGATGGTCAAAAGTTTGGTGCCATACGTTGCAATTTTAGTGCCGTTAGCGGCGAAGAGTACCAATGCAGCTGGTTTTTTGGCATGCTGACTGTAACTTTTGGGAATGACAGATAAATCGGCTCCGGTGTCAATTAAAAAGGTCAGCTTTGAGGATGAATCGGCCAAAAGAATTCGATTAATTTGGCGGTCGCAACGTTGGCCGACAAGCGATCGCCGATCTAGTTTTCCGACTGCCGGAAATTGCATGGAGAAACACATTTTCGTGCTTTGGAACCAAAATTAGTATGGTAGAAACAGATGTCGTTGCAAGGTTCTTTGTACTGTCGATAGCGTCTATTGGATCTACTACGCCTACTGTTGCGTTGGGGATAACTGTCTCTTCGTTCACAGGAACGCTCACGGCTCTTTTTGATTGCTAGCGAAAGTTCATTTTTTTGCTTTGTCAGCTCTGCAACTTGCTGTTCAATGGGAGAGCCAGATGCCGTGGCAGCACTATTTATGTGCGGGAGAGTTGTGAGATCTGTAATTTTATCAGCTACAACTGCGAGTTTTGGGAGGTCATCACTTAAGGCAGCAAGAATACTTTGTGTATTCTGCGGGAGACGAGATATCCATAGGGATTTCAACAAGGGTTCTCCAACGGTCTCTCCAGCGAGGTTTCGCATGCGGCAAAGTAATTGTGAAGGGCGCTGATCGCCAAGTTCTAGCCCCTGAAGAAGTGTACGTATCTTTGACTCCTCACTTTCAGAATGCAATTCAATTAAGCGTGTTTTTAGTGTATCATATTTGCCAGTCACTGGTGGGCGTAAAACGATATCACAAACGCTATTGAGAATATCGGATTCAATTGCAGATATCACATGATTGAATTTCGTGGAGTCGACAGTGATTCCGGCGATATCGAACTGGGCCTCTAGTTGTGCAAACCACAAAGTGGGGTTGACTTTCCAAAATGGGGGAGGTTTGACGGAAACACGTGAAATATTAAGATCGTCTGCGATGGGTTGTGGTGGAGCCATGATTCACAAAACAAATATATAATGCTAATATGACACAAATACACAATAATCAGTCACTAAAAAGTTCACATACGACACTAGTGTAAAATAAATAAAGTTAATGTAAACATTAACGTGAGAAAAACACTTTTGTAGGTAAGCTATCCGAATATAAGCATAAGTACTACTAAGAATTTGCGTGGCTTACCTCCGAATTATACGAGAAATATTGGCTCAGTCAGTAGCAGATTCAGCGTAACACAATTCACATATAGAAAAAATATTCCAAGAAAAACTCATTTTGCAATATGTAACCACGTTGTATGATTTATATGTAGAACACTTCAAAGCACTTTGTCGTTTCGCATGAGAATTCACAAGCACGTTGTTAAGCAAGCACAACTGTTTTTCACACAATTTTGACGATAACACGAAAATAATGATGGATTACGCTATTAGTTGGCATGAACAGACGATATTTCCACTTCACAGCACATTATAATCACAGAACTGGACGATGCAAGCAGGTTGTAGGAGGCACGTGCTCACTAACTTGACGGGTCACCATTTATGGCGCTTTGATTTATGCACGCCATTTTTGGTTGTGTGTGTTGTTGCTGCAGGTAAGGCGATGATAGCTTGGCTCGGTGATATTTAACATTTTTATTTAATGCTAGAAAGAATATATATTTCAAGACAAGTTCACACATACACAGTCGTATCGTATTCAGTTCACGCAATGAGCATTTTTACAAGTAACAAGTCCACGCGGCAAGAATATCGGAATCGTAATTCAGCTACGAAGACATCACGAAAATGGAAGAGAGGTGAGCGTATGCTCCTCCGACGGCAGCCAGGAACAGAGTAGTCAGTCCGAATTTTCTTCTAGTGGAGAAGAGGGAGAAAGCTGGTAGCGCCCTCTCTCGGGTAAGTGGACGATTAACAACAACAATAATAATAATAAAGTTCTCCACAAAATGTTATTAGATTTGTTAAACCATATTTCTTTTTTAACAGAGAAAGAAACCCATTTTCCGAGTGTCATTGAAGGACAGCCATCGATGCACACATAAACTAATTTTCTTATATCTATATTGTTCTGTTCAAAGAAATCGCAAATAATATCAATATAGTCTCTGCCTCTGGTTTGGAACTTCATTGGCAGAAACTTTAAAAAATCTTCTTGAACTGAGTTGTCTTCGGTACAATATGTAACAAAAACTGAACATTGTGATGTTGCTGAAATGTCAGTGCTGGAATCAAGAGCCACGCTAAAGAACTTGCAGTTTTTAAGTCTTGAACTATGCGATCGCGAATATAGTGTGCTATGTCTTCAAAACGTCTAACGCAGGTTGAATCTGAGAGCTAGAGTTTTTTAATTTCTTCAATTACTTGATTTTTGTTGTTGAATTTATCAAATAGTACACTGGAAGCAGTTAAAAAACACTCCTTTACTATTTCTGCATCAGTAAATGGGTTCATATTCTTAAAAAGCATATAACAAATTTCATATGATGCCTTTGTTACCGCTGCATCTTGTGACATCACCGCCGACATAACGTTTTGTTGTTGTGCCAAAGAACTTTTCAAAGCTGCCAATTTCTCCGGTCTTACGGTGGATCCTCGAGGAAAAGTTTCACTAAACGATCCGTGTTTTGTTGTAAAATGGTGATCAATATTATATTTCTTTAATATAACACTTTCACGGCAAATTAAACAAGTTGCTGACCCATACTTATTTTGCACTACAGAATAGTCAATTTCCCACTGATCTTGAAACAGTCTTCTTTCATTGGATATTTTTCGTTTTTTAGAAACCACTCCTGACATGGCGCATAACTATTTTCTCAGTCTTCACCCTCACTACAGACACAGAAATACAGCACCCGCACGACACAAGCAAAACAAACGTACCGACTTGTCTGCGACCTCATGAAGAGCAAACAGGGGTCTTGGTGGCGGAAATGGCCTTTTCCCGGATTTCCCAAATCCCGCAGGTAGTCACAGGCCACTGCCACCCTTGTTTAGCAGCTTAGTCAGGGGGCGGAGCGACGCACTAATGCGGCCGCGCCAACTTAAACGATGGAAGCTAGTTCGCGTTGCGTGTGTAATAAATAGAAAAGCCATATTTGTTAGGATACCTGAGTTCTTCCCACAATGGAAAATTTAACGAAACCGGTAGTGTTATTGTTTTTGCTGTAATTGCATAGATGTTTGATTTGCAACTTAAACAATTTGCTAACAGGTATCAGTGGCATCAACATTGCGTTCGCTTTATGATTTATTGCCGTGCAGAATTTAAAAGTGAGACTTGACGCAACGCGGATGCATACCGTGTAGTCTGCTTGTGAGGCCCGCATCCACGATGACGTCACAAGCTAAGCAATGGAGGAGGAGATCGCTTACTGCCCAACTGTATTATTTACCAACCTTGAGCGTAGTCCTGTGTTGAGATTCATACGACTGGCGTAAGAAAAAATAGGTAAACTGTGTCTGCAACATAGTTCTTATAAACATTTAGTAATTAGCAAAAACGCACTCTCTGTATTACGTTTCCTGTCAAAACGTTTGACGAAAAACAAAAGCTCGCTACATTTCTGTCCATTTTAAAAAACGCGCGCTGATTAAGTACCCAACTTGTGGCACAGCCTGTTGTGAGGTCTAGTGACGTGCAACGGTAGTAAGAGTGGGGACACTCGTGCTCGGTCACCAGGTCGCAAACGATATAATTGTTGACGTGTCGCTTTGAACTAGTTCTCATTGTTAAACATCCGAAGAAATCTGTAGTCTACGTGGCTATCACGTCTAGTATTAAAATGCTTCCAACCACAGCAACCCAACTAAATTCATTCTAGGCATACCTTCTCATGCCACTCAATTACTGAGACAGACTGCACAATAAATGACATGCGTTGTGCAGAACGTGCTGCTTAAATTCAGGCCATTGGTTTCGTCGTTATCCCTGTCCGCAGCTCGCCCATTTTTATCAGCAAATCATTTGAGATTTTTATTGCGAAATTTTGAATACCACTCAACAAAGCTCGGCGGGCCGCAGGTTGAATACCGCTGGTCTAGGCCAATCAGCTTGCGAGATTCTCGAGTCGGGAGAAATATCAAATGGCAGGATGCTAGCCAGCCAATCAGAGACGTGGGTTTTGAATTGTGTGAGCACTCCCTGCCATCTGCTGGCGTGCGGGCAACTTTTGCGCCATAATTCCTCAATTTTGAATTTTTTATGAATGTTTTTGAACAATCCGCGATGTACTGAGACCGCGAAGTAGCGAGGGATGGCTGTATACCCACTCTGTTACCCAGTTCGCTGAGCTAAGCTTTTTATTCTTATATGTTAGTAAATTGTGCATCTTTTACTTTAAAAGTGATTGATCGAATTATATTATTCTTATGGTCCGGTTAAAGTTTTTATGCCTTTAGTTAATCTGCATGCGATAGGTATAGAATTATCAACAATTTAAAAGTTGTTCAAGTTCTATTAAGCCTAACGATGTCGCCATTTGTTTACATTTGAAGCTTAGTACCATAGTGAATCAAGTCTGTTTCTGCACCAGCTCCAGTGTTTTTTTGCCGACAGGGGCCAAATGTTTGGCGCACCGAAAAATCTGTCTTTCTGCCTAATCTTTATTAATTTAATCTCTTTGTTTTTAATGGTCTTTAACGCTATTTGATGGTTTAGGTTTTTCTGTATTTTATAATTGTTAATGAAGATGTTTTGAGTTTTTATGCAGTTTTTACTTGCCGCGAAGTGAGAACTAAATTGATTGAATGAGAAGTATATCTTTAATAAAATTTGGGGAATCAAGTTTAAATAAAATGCAGCAAAATATATATATGTATATAATTTAATAGGCCATACAAGGATGTCATGTGGTGCCCTCTTCAGATTTGTATTTCTTCGTAATAAATATAGAAGTTATGTAAATATAATTATCGGAAATGGGAGACCTCATTAGATTTCGTTATTTGTCCAAAATTAACCCGCGGGAAAGCCCCTGGGGTGTATCATACTCCAAGTCCACAAAAAAGTGGAATATTCCTAACTTGTAAAACTGAAATTCTGTACTACATTCAGTAGCTGAGTTTCTAGTAGTGAGTATCTTTCAGAACTGGCTTTTCCGTTGCCTGTGCGTTTCAGGAAAGATTTCGGTATTTTTTTGCATCTGGGGTGTGACACACCCCACGCGCCTGTCCACGTAAGTGTTATTCTGACTGAATATTTATTTTAAAAATTTATTTTTAGAGTGTAACAGTAAATATTTCTACTCGCAAGCGATTTTAAAGTATTTGAAATTAAATTTTAAAAGATTTCTAAGCGCATTATGCCGAAAAGAATGACTTTCTATGAATTAGAAATGCAGCTGCTGTGAGACTGATTAGAAATATTGGAAAGTGAAGGCGATTACATTTCGGAAACTGAAGATGAAAATAGGAATATTTTCTACACTGTTTGGTTTCGAAAAAGATAAAGCCTGAATTTCTTATGTTCCTAAAAGAAGGAAAAACTGTTTTTATGCTTTTAACGTTACATAACGATGATGCTATAGATGACACTACTGGAGAAAAGAAAACGCCAAAAATTATATATTTTTGTAATAAGACTAAGGAAGTAGCAGATATTGTGGATGAAATGGTAGCAAGTTATTCAATTGCCAGAGTAACAAGCAAGTGGCCAATGGTAATTTTCCTTTCTGCACTGAATGTTGCTGCAATAAATGCTTGAATTATATTGCTTTCAACTGCTAATCCACCAACCAGACACAGAAGCAGATGTCTGTTTTTGAGGACTTAGCATTACAATTAATTAAAAAAAATATATTAAATAACGATCAATCCAGAAGTTTTGGGGAATAATTCAAACGAATATACGAAACTCAAAGCAATTAAGTGTAAAAGTTGTGATGAATGCCTTGGAGCCAAGGACAGAAAACCGCGAATGCTATATTTAAAATGTGAAAACCTTTTGTGCTAAGAACACGTGAATAAATTTTGTTCAAAGTGTAAACAAATAAAATAAATTGCATTGTGCATTAGAGATGCAATAAAACTTACAGGTATGATGTTTATTTTGTTATTATTTTCATTTATCTTAATTTTAACTCTCTATAAGCTTATTTTGGAAATTAATTTTTTGTAATCCAAGTCTTATTCGCGTATTATAAAAGAAAGCTTTAAAACCAAATAAAACTGTTTTTACCGTATTTTAAACATTGGGGTATGTGATACCCCATGCTCTAGTAACTTTTCTTGATGCGCCTGTCATTATATCTGTCATTTAAAACCCATTTAAGCAGTCCTCCATCAAGCATCCGACCTCTCTTAAAAAATTAAGGAGTGCAATGGAAAAACTAGAGGCATTAGGGCGGGATCTGTGTCATCAGATTAGTGTGCATCAGTTTATTATTGATTATTTATTGTATGCTGTCTATGCAGTAGCTATACATCTGTAATATATTTAGGCACCTGTATATTAGCAGTGTCTGTGTATCTCCGTAACGTCGGCATAGTGCAAAGTATAATGTCCGTATAAGTATTCTGTATCTGTGTAGTATATAGTAATGTATTTAGGCTCTATGTATCTGTATGCTGTCTTGTATTGGTATGTAGTATCTGTGTCTTCATTCGTATTAAAAATCTGGGTAGTGTGTTTAATATCTGTATAGTTTATTGTAGTGCAGTTTAATATTTGTGATTCGTATTTTATATCTGCGTAATAGTGTAATTAGCATCTGTATACCTGCGTTCTTTTGTCATTTATCGTATCTGTATATCTGGGTTAGTTCTGTATATTCGCGCAATGTCTTGCACTAATAATTAGAATCTGAGTCTCCATTCGCTTTTAATATCTGTGAAGCAAGTAACAGTGTATATAGTAGCAGTTTATCAGTATAATATAGTATCTATATTATAACTATTTATATTATATTATAACTATCTATATTATAGTAGTGTAACTGTTTCAATACTTAATACCAGTGTGTATGGAGTTTTGTATTTAGTATTTGTGTAAAGACTTCCATTAGTTTATTCGTATTTAATATGTGTGTAATAATGTATTTAGTATCTGTATATCTGCGTAATATCTGTGTAGTATATAACAGTGTATTTAACATCTATGTATCTGTATGATATATCTGCATTAGTATTTAATATCTGTTTCAGCATTCATAATTATCTGGATGTATTTAGTATCTGTATATCTGCGTAATATCTGTGTAGTATATAACAGTGTATTTAACATCTATGTATCTGTATGATATATCTGCATTAGTATTTAATATCTGTTTCAGCATTCATAATTATCTGGGAAATTTAATTTAATTAGTATCTATATTTTAGTTATTATCTGTGTAGCAATATGTAAAATGTATAGTTTAAGTTCTCCTTCAGCATATGTAACATCGTAATAAACTCCCCACGCGTTCCTTGTGGGGCGCCGAGGGTGTCGTACTAAACAGTTGAGGGATCTGGAAAATATCTGATTAGTCTATGTAAACCGCCCGAGTGTCCGGACCTGCTTTCACCTGTCACCTGGCATTTAAAACACTTCTGTAATTAGAAGTAAATGACTATGACCAACGATTGCGAAAATAAAGGTCGGATGAGGGAGGTGGGTATATTTTTGGTACTTTCGGTCTTAATAAAAACGAGATGTGCATACTAGGTAAATAACAGTCCCATACACACAATTTTAATACTTTACGGCTAATCAATTTTGAGTTATGAGAGATACATTTGTAAGTATGTACGTACAAACGTCAAGAAAAAAATCCACTTTGAATCTATTTTAAATCCAGATTGTGTGGGAAAAAACTCTTTTATTCTGTCTGTACGTACAGACGTCACGTAAAAAAACAGTCAGAATGGATTTGGGGACAGTCGAACGAATATTTTCGCTGAAATAGAGGCCCCCAGCGGCCAAGCGATAAAGTCGCTGAACTGGTATTTCGGTCCGAAGTTCGAATGTCGGTGAATTGACTGGTTGCATGAATGCTATCTTGGCTTTCCTTATGTGTAACGTGTATAGCCATTTTCCCTTAGAAAGTCCTCCACGAAGTCATTCCTTCCCTTAGGCAGACAGCTGTCAAGGGCTTTTTCATAATTAAATAAACCAGTCCAAACCGCTGAAACATGATGCCCGAAATTTTTCGCGTTCACAGTTTTTCCTTCACATCACTCAAGGAAGTAAAAATATACAGTGGTTCACATTTTTTTCAGACATATGTATTGCTGAAATTTATTTCTATTGATCTTGCACTAAATATTAAAACAAAGACGTGAGTTTTGTTTTCTTTGTTTGTTTATTTTTTCTCTAGTTTAAGCTTCATTTATTTCAAAATGCATATCATCCAAATATTCCTTGTAATAAAAAAGTTTATTCAAAAAGTGTTAATCAATAGTAACTCACATAACAATTCGCAAAATTTGCTGAGAAAATACACCATAGGAATTATAGTCACAATTTCGAAATGTTTACTTGTTCAGCAAAATATATTAGCAGTTCCACATCTGAAGTGAACCTGGCATGACACTACAAACTAACAACAAGTTCTGTTAGAAATTTAACTATTCATCATTTTAAAGACAGAAAAGCATCCTAAATATCTCAAGCACCATTTATGGATCCTGGTATTCAACTATATTTAATGTTATAAAGTGATGAAAATTTCATGAAACTGCTGAAAATGCATTGAATTCTCGACCACATTCCAAGGGACACAACGGAAATCGAGATTTTCCTTACGAAAAATCAAAGACTCAAAAATTAGTTCTACAATACATACAGCCAGCGGATTTATGAGAAGAGTTTGTAATGAAATACAACCATGAAACTATTAGAAACGTCACTGGGGAGCATAGATACAATGCTCGGTCAGCAAGAAGGAAAACCTTTGTCAACAAGAAATATGCCTGACGTAAAACTCCCCTGATATATGAATCCCTAGAGGCTTATTCGCTCAACCAATCGAAAGGAAATTTCAGATATTATTATTTGAAGGTATGCGCTCGAGATTGTGAAGATTTAAAATCATAACAACATAAACTTGAAAAAGGAGCCAAGTTCGGTGCAGTCGGTGTCGCCAACAAAAGAGTTGAGATTTAACGGATGGCAAGTTTCATAGCAGTTCCTTTAATCATAGCTGTAGGAATATAGGACGTTCTTCAGTTCATTTAGAAAACAATCAATTACTTTCTTTGATATGGATTTCTAACTTAGCAAGTATTCATTGTCAATAAATTGCGTTAAAAAAATGTGACTTCTCCAATTACAAATTAACGTGCCAAGTTAGAAATTCGATATAAAAAAAAGTAATACATTATTTTTTAAATGAGTTGGAGAACGTACATTCCTACTTCCATATAATTATAATCCATTATATATAAAGAGTTGGAGAACGTATTTCCATAGCAGTTCCTTTAGGAACTGCTGCTTCCCATCCGTTAGATCTAAACTTTTTTGTCGGTGACACCGACTAAACCGAACATCGTTTCTCCCGACCTTGGCCTCTTTCTCACATTTATGTTGTTGCTATGATATCAAAAATTTTTGAAAAGCTAAATTAAAGGTTATGTTTTTATTTATACACTCAAATGAAAAAGTATCTAAACAAATACGTGACCTTCAATTTTTTTTTTCTTGCGTTTACACTGGTTTAGTTTTATTAGCAATTTCTGTATTTTCCATAACTGTGCAAATGTTGCTTTTACGCTGCATTGGTTTCTTTTTAATAGCAATTTCTTAATTATTAAATTGTCGGCATT
>KK117143.1:0-18482 GCA_000611955.2 Stegodyphus mimosarum | reverse complement strand
TTCCCCATGAGTATTATTTTGATTTAACCTCAGTAACAATGTAGTTAAGTCTTAGATTTTTAAAGCGACGTAAAAATGTAAACAATACGTTTAAACACCTATTTTTAATTAAATATAAATTTTCAACTCTTATTTTAAAGTATAGATTCACATTTCCTTTTCTCTTACTTTCTATTGTTTTATTTGCATCTGGCATCTGTTTTGTTACTTCAATTTAAGTTGCTGAACGGCAACTCTTTTATCGTTTGAAATTTGTTTACATTCTTTTCGTGATATTGCTGTATTGCCCGCACCCACTACCAAAATAAAAAAAGAGCCAGTCCTGCACTCTACCTCTGCACTATCATTTCATCTGTTACAAACAGGTTTTTATTTTTTACTTTCGGCAAAGTTGGTTAGCATCTGAGTGGCGAGGAAACTGGCAATCGGTGCAACGCCTGGTATTCGTGGCGTTATGAAATGCTAGCTATGAGTGTTATTCGGTTTAACCTCGGTAATAATATAGGTTTTTGAAGTTTTAGATTTTTTCCTATGTATGTGCCTAATGATCTACCTCGACGCCAAATTTCAAATATCTAAGTCATTTAGAAGTGGTCTATGTTTTTTATCAGCCAGTAAGTGATAAAAATGACACTTTTCAGGCCTTGATAACTCCATAACTCTAAGAGGTAGATTAATGAAATTTGGAAATTTAGGTGCTCAAGGTATTCTATTAGACATACAAAATTGCAAGTTTGTAGGTCTAATAATTTTTTCGTAATGGTGAGGACGAAAGTAGCTCGAAATGGTTCGTGTAAGATATACGTGGTCGGATGTCTCGCTGTTTTCTTTTCCATCTGTTCCGCACTTCGCTGGCACGCCGCGTGTCTAAAAACAGAGCTCTCACGGTTAACATCATAGTGAAAAAATATCGAAATTTGGAAAGGCAGCATTAATATTTTTCCTGGAAAACTGATCAGCGCAATCAAAAACCATAAATGGAATTGGAACAATACATGTGTGACGAAGATTACTGGAGTAAAACATTTGCAAAGAAAAGGACATTGCAAAGTAAAGAACTAGTGACAGGACATGAGAGGAGAAGTACAAAAAACTTTCATTGGAATTGCAAGTTTTCAATGTGTCCACCTTCGCAGACGATAACGCATTGCATGCGTAAGTATTAAGTCAAACAAATGACGCAATGCAATTTTGCTGACAAAAATGACGCAAGAGGAATCTTTATAACTTCACGTTTTATAGCATGTTCTAATTCCGACAAATCCAGTGAATATGATGTGTGTACCTTATATTTCAGATAATTTCAGAACCAAATATCAATCGGAGTGAGGTCGGGGATCACGGTGGCCACGAAACAGCAAAGTTACGGGAGGTGATTCTATTTCCAAACTGCTATTGCAGCACTTGCCAAACTCATCTTGCATCCATACGATGTCATGAACGACATTTCGCTGTTGGAATTCTAAAATTGCGTAATTCTGCAACATAGTTGTATACTGAGCACTTGTAATCGAGCATGTTTTCGAACCTGTGAAAGTGACCTCTTTGAAGAAATACGGACCGAGATCGAATCTGCTTGCGATCCCACACCACACAATGAGTTTAACTTCGGGTAAAGGTGCTGACGCAACATCGTGAGGATTTTCATCTGCCCAAATGGGGTCTGCCATCTTGGGGTTTACGTTCCCACTTAAAGAGAAATGCGCCTCATGTGTCCATAACATCTGCAAAGAAAAACGTGTTCAAGAACAGTAAAATACGGGAGCAAAGTTGTGATGGTTACAGAGCTGCATGTGGGGTGCAAGCATTAGTAATTTTGAGCACATTGATGGCATATCTATTTCAATATCCTTAAATATAATCTTCAACAAAGGGCCACAGCAAGCTTTATTTATGCAATAAATTTTACTACCAACAGGACATTGATTCCAGTCATACCCCACATTCTGTTTTCGTCTGTGGTTGCTCCTTCATACATCCTGGAATTTCAATCATCCAGGTCACTTCATTGTAAATCACATCGAACATTTACAGAAAGAACTTGACAACAAGGTAATGATACACTGAAGGTGGGCCAAATGAAAATGCTTCTCCGAGAAGAATGGGGAAAAGTTTCTTCCGAAATAATGAAAACATTGGTGAATTCTATGCCAAATAAGTTCAAAGCTGTTATAAAACATAGGATTTACCACAAAATTATTGACTACATTTTATTCTTACATTCTTATCACTGTGCTTTCATTTTTATCCTTCATTTTGTTTTCGTAAGTTCATTAATTTGAATTTAACGTGAATATTTTGTAGATATCTGTATAATATTCCAAATATTATACAAATGACTCACGGTTTGATAAAATTAATGATATTTAAAATTTTTCCACATTTTTTAGAAAAGGCAAAGTATTCCTTCACTTATAACTGTCACTGCATGTGAGTTCATTTTTAGAACTTTTCGAATACATTATTTTTCACCAAAAACACTTTGAACAACTTTTTTCAAAATAAGTAGGTTTCAAAAATCAGTAAATGTAGGGATTTAAAAAAGGAAATTCTGGGGAAAAATGATTTTTAGTTAGTATTTAGTGACTAGTTTTTGCGAATACAACTGGTAACCAAAGTGTCCGAAAGTGTAAAAATATAAATATATTTTTGAAGTTTAAAGCATAAAATAATACTCAAAGTCAATACAACATCACCTTTCCCAGCTTTTTTCTTTCCGCTGACACATGTTGTTCTTTAAAATCCATTTCTGGTTACATTGTTAATCTATGAATTAATATTCTTTATTTTCCTACTGTGTCTGTTTTCATACAAAAATTTAAATCGCCTATTATATTCTTTCTTGAAATAAGAGCCATGCATAGTATTCTTCCTGATATTTCATTATTGACCCAATAAATTCAAGCTGTCACATCACTCTTATTCATCTATCACATCTCTTTACAATGAACAATAACGCCAGATGTATTTTTGCTATGTGAAATCTGTTGAATCATTTGCTAACAGATTTTACCCCTCCCTTCCCTATTTAAGACGCAGACAGCATTAAAATTGTCCGAAAAAATTCTGAATAAAAATTCTAATGAGCTACCTCCCCCCCCATACGTTTCATTTTGCCGTACAGCAATACAGGCTTATTTTCATTTCTTTAACTAGCCATTTGTGAGGCCAAACGCGCAAAATAGTTATCATACGAGAGTAAAAAATCTGTAATTTTAAGTTTTATTAGCATTACTTCACAAAAATATTTAATACTTCTAAATTACACATCTCATGATTTAAATGCATACTTAATTAAATCAATCAGATTAAAAAGTGGAAAAAATACTCTTAAGAGCTACGTTTATTCCTTTTCAATCGCTTGGTTTGTTAAACAATTAAGTCTGAGAATTAAATATCTTACACTTTACTGAATGCCATTACACTAGTGCGTGGAAGATTTAGGCAACGGCAACATGATGCTTCAAAACAGCAGAGTTTGTTGGTTGAAACTGAAGGTATATGTGTTGCATTTTGCGGAATCGCAAGTCTGACACGCTGGAGATAAAAATGCTTTATTTCGGACACTGTTGCCTCTGTTCGTTTTTAATCAAAAATTCATTAAATTCATACAAAATATGGAATAAACAAAAAAACAAATTCGAAATTCAAAATTCTGGCTTCGAGTTGCCCATGTTCGGATTAGGTCTACGTGTACTCAAAACTGAGCATTCTAGGTGCCGTCATTTTTACCTAGTGCTAGCAACATACATAGCGTGTCTCAAAAGATCGTTGCTAGACTTAACATACTGGTCTGCCATACCATAATAAACAAGATTTACACAGGAACTTGTATCCGAAAAGGCGAACGGCCACAGCTAGAGGGCAATGTTCGCAGGCTTATGGGAGAATGGGAAGCAAGATCATTTAAGACGAGGAAGTTTCAGGAGAAGAATGAATCGGTTTACTAACTCAGAACTGGCCAATATGCATTACCTGTACGGTGCCGCAGACCAGTTGCAAAGCCCTCGCAATCCCCTGACCTAACTTTTCCCTGGATTTCTACCTGTGGGGATACACGAAGTCTATGGTATACAGATGGCCGTAACAACGCACATAGATCTCGTCGCTAGTATCGTGGAAGCAGCGGCGGCGGCAGGTGCCCATGACACACCTGTCCATTTTGGTCGACGTTGACGAATCCATGCGTCGACTTTGTGAACTATGCATTGTGGTGAATGGAAAGAATTTGAACACCTTCTGTGATTTAACCATATTCTTTAATAAAAATCATATTAAAACCTCTTTGGACTTACTTTCTTTTTCCCCCTCTACGCCTGCGAACTCTGCTCTCTAGCGTGCCCTCAATTTTCGGTCACAAGTTGCTATGTAAATCTTGTTTGTCATGGGATGACAGACCAGTATGTTAAGTCTGGCAACGATCTTTTGAGACACCCTGTATACATACATATTTTTCATTACATTAATTTCATTATATTATTCATTTTAATAAAAGTGATGACGTTAAGTTCCTGCCTAGCTTATTCGCATTAACAAACCCAACAGAACAAAATGAAAAACTGTAAAATGTATTGAAAAGCAATTAATATTTTACGTCATTTGCTAACTGAATTTTTTTAAAACTTGCCTTTGCCGCGGCGGGTACCCTAAAATAGTTATTATAACAAAGAAAAATATGTAATTATTTTAATTAGTCCAGCTACATTAAAAGCTACGTTTATTGCTTCTAAATGCATTAGCTTATTAATCAGTGACAACAACACTAGAAACCTGACGTAGGCTGTAGAACAGCCCTTCACATGGAGCAGCGCCCCAACCCATAGGTGATCAATCAATCGATGAATAAAATCAGTTATATGAGCGCAACACAAAAATAACCAGGAATCAACTAGTATTAATCAGTATCAGATAGATTACGTTTGAAAGACAAATTAAATATCTTACGCTTTGACACTGGCGACTGGAAGATAAAAATATTTTATTTCGCACTTAATAACTCCTTATCAGACATGCTGACCTTTTCTTCAGGACCAAAAAATATCGCAGAAATTCTTTTGCTACTGGAGAAGAAGGGCTTGTGCCTGCTTGCTCTCGAAATTAACAGAATTTTATTCAAAATCTATGCCAGCAGCAAGTTTCTTTTTTGTCTAGTTTTAATTTTTACATTTGTGAGTTTCTCTTCCAATATGAAATTATTGTTGTTATTTAAATAGCAGGTAATAGTGGCTATAAACTCATCATTAATTTTTGTGTTGTTTTGTTTGCTGTGAATCAACAGCATTTGTCTCATAGTTTTCATCTCACAAAGATCTGTTGAATGATGGGAATTTTTAGCCCATAAAGGGCTAAAAAGTAACGAAACACTATTTTGCACTGATTCACTTTAAATGCCTTGATAGTCTTTTCATTCGAGGCTGTTGCTATTCTGTTGCCAAAATGTAAGATATTTATTTTTCGAATTTGAATGTCTGTTACGAATGAACAAATTCAGTGGCTAAGTAGAATTCTTGGGCCTCCCATGCAGAAATATATTATTGGGCCCCCACTCCCTGTGATTTACAGCACTCCAAAAGAAGGGGAGAGGAGAATCGGTGTTTTTTCACTAATGATGCCTTTGGTCGTGGCTGAATTTATCAATAAGCAATATAAGTACGTGCTTGTAGTGCACCAAGGTGAAAAACGCGTAACGGGTTTCTTTCTTTTTTTTTTTTTTTTTAAAGAAAAATTACTAATGTGCTCCCTCCCTTTTTTGTTTCTGTATACGGTCAACAGAGAGTGAAAATTAGAACCTCAGCTGGCTTTAAATCCAATTTTGATGCTTTAAGGAATCAGATTTTAATGAGAGTTTCCTTTCCTGAGGGCTATATCGGGCAAATAATTAAATCTATAGAGAGAAGAAGTAAGTCATGTGACATAGAGAATTAAAAGGAAACATGCGAAACATATGACTGAAGAAAGAAGCCATAGATTAGCAAATTTTATAAGATTTTATTTTGAATTTTTAAGTGAAATTTCATCAATATAAGGTATCTTTAATATAATAATTATTATCTGTTTTAAATAAATGAATAAATAGATGGTTAAGTTACAGACTAACAAAGAGCGAGCATAATAGGCAAACATGCAAAAAGAAATTATGTTAATTTTACGCCATGATTTATTTAGCTCACAGATATGATTTCAAAAATTTATAAAATAAACAGATAAATTAATAAAATAAAGTAAAAATAAATATAAATTTAAGCCCTTCTTGAACGTAAAAAAAAAATGCATTGATTATCTAACCTTAAAACGAACATTTATATTATAAATTTCATAAAGAAAATTGTTCGACTATATTATATATTTATAAAAGGAAGATATAAATAGGCTAAAAATTCGAATTCAAAAATTAAAATAATTTTTTTTTAAACCCGTCTGCGCTATAGCTGCAGGATTGAAGTACAATAAACTTAAAGCATCTAAATAGAATAAACTTAAAGCCTTGCTTTTATTCCAATTAACTAATTAATTTAGATGCTTTAAGTTTATTATATTTACAAAAGATATATTTGGAGTTTTTCTCCTCTCTATCCATTTTATTCCTCTAATTTTCTTTCCATCAGCCCTAATTTTTAATTAAGGTAATACTGTGTTTGATTAATGCCGTAGGGTATTTTCTCTCACCAAATCCTGTGCCTTCGTGGTCTAATTGGAAAGCATGTTCGGCTACCATCGGAAGGTCCGAAGTTCGAATCCGACAATGACTTTTCTTATTACCCGCTTCGACAAACCTAACGACTCTACAAGCTGATTGACAAAGCTGATAATAAAAGTCCCTTCTTTTTTCTTAGCTGTGCAGCCGATTTCCGGCCAAAACTGTCTCAGTCAGCTTCTGCCATCTTGACCCATTTAATGCCACAGTCCTCCACCTATTGACACCAATGTTCTTAAACGATGATAATAGTCCCTCTAAATAAATATTAAGGAATCCTGATTTATTAAAATTTGCTTCTTGCGAGCTTCATTTCCGCAAAATCATTTATTAATTCCCTGGGCACGACCTTTTTTTAAACCGGTGTAACTTCAGCGCATAGCCATGACAAATTTTAGGGAAATTAAATAAATAGCAGATTCAACTCTTTTATGAATTTCGGGTGATTAAGAATGTTAAATATCGTGGTTAAGATCTTACGATTCCAAGCACACGGGCTGGCTGTATGGTTGGTTTTCGCGGTTTCCTTGCATGTAACTTCAGAGCCAGTTTTCCTTAGAAATCCCCTTCATTTTGAAGATAGCCCGTCGCATGCTTTGCCACGTTCAAATAAACTAACTTTTTATGCATTTCTCGTTAAATTAATTTTATAGACCATTAGTTGATTAGTTTCATAGAAACCGATGGCTGAGTAAGATTAAACTGAATTACTTGTTCTATATACGAAGGCTATTTGCTTAAAAGGAGAAATTCTTTCGTGGAGGACTTCTTAGAGAAAATTGGCTTGTACTTCTTTACAAATAAGGAAAACACGAACATTTTCAAGAGGACAGTGCGTTTACTGGAAATTGAAAGTTGAGTAAGAAAAATTGTTGAATGTTCTTAATTGTATCCTGTGTTCGATTCTCGGGAATAGAAAGATTTGAATACCTTGATATTTGATCTCGTATGAAATCAATTTTTCTAAAAAAACATGTCAACTATGTCTCTTATATAAGATAAAATACTGAAAGGAGGTTGAATACCAGTTTTCTATTTTTGTCACGAGATACAGAAAGAGGAAAAATTGTTTTAATTTGTTTATTGTATAAAAAGAGTACTCGAAAAAGGTTTCTGCATAGTAATTTGCGAGGATATCGAGTTTAAATACATTCACCAGTTATAAAATGTCTAAACAAAGTTGGCAGTTTTGTAGCAAAAGCTTCTGCCCAGTGATTGAGAAGAATGTGTAAGTAGTAAATATAACTTTTATATAGTCTTCCGTTGAGTAAAATATTCAAATACTAAAATATTCAATATAATTTAATTAATTAAATAAAAAGTTCCGCGTGTTTGCTGCTAAATTGACAAAATTAGTACACTTCATTGGACTTGCTCACTCGGTAGGCTATGATACTTATTTAGAACACAGACTAAAGAATTCCTGTGTTCACTTTGATTTAAAAAGCTCGTAAAATAGAAAACACGTGTGAAATCAGTTATGTTCCAAGAAAATAGTTAAGCTACCTGATTTGCATAACATGAAATTCTTAGAATACATGCAGAAATTCTCCAATAGAACAGTTAAAATTTGGAAGTTATTTGATTGTTTGGAGATGCTGTTAATTTAGGGATCAAAGGAGTGTTTGAATTTTGCCGAAGAAACATTCGAGAAACTTTAACCTTTGAGAAAAGTTTTATGATCGTAATTTATAGAAAGGAAATAAGTTTCCATTTCATTTATAGAACTTGTATTTCTTTCTGAGAATATTTGTCATCATAACTTTTCCTTGATTTAAAAATACCAAACTTTTGATTTTAGATTAACATTAAGCACGCAATCAATCAATTATTAAATGAAATTCTCTAAATATTCATCAATATTACCCAAACTAAAGTAAATATTGCTAGGTTCTCCTAAGCTATACCACGCATGCAAAACTTCGAAAGCTATTAAAATATTGTATAAACATGAATTATTCGATTAAAAAAAATCTTCTTAAGTCTTTTTATTTTTTAAGAAAACCTACATTATTTGTCTAAATAACTGCTTGTTGAAGCTTTAAATTTTCTCCAATATTGTAAGGAAGTATCGCTGTATCTTGCTTCTATGATCTGTACGCTCGAAATATATTATTACAGTAGATACTCGCTATAACGATATCCATAGTTGTTAACTATACCGACAATTGCGGTACAAAAGCCCCCAATGATATATTAAAGCAATTTTCGCTATAATAGCCACGTATTCTTATTCTGTTATACTCGAGAGGTCATTATAATGAAAGTCATCAGTATTAAAATTATAAAAATATATTTCTCTCGATTGTTAATTATCTGATAGAAGAAGGTTTCGTTATCATTAAAAATTACGTTTGCTGTTAAACAAAAAAACTTAAGATATTTTTTAATTATGTATATTTAAAGAAGTATTTAAATTACTGTGCATCACAAAATTTCCTTAGTCAGTTAATTGGGGGGGGGGGAACTGCACAAAACTAACTAATCGGTTATAGTAGCAATTAGAGAAGGAGAGAAGAAACTATGAAAAGGAGAAATTATATTTTTAAATAGCAAGAATTATGATTAAAACTGTTTTATCTATTTTTAATGCTGTTCAATATTATACTATATAAGAACGACGTAAATAATTTAATTATCTAACCACACTTTAAAAGCAGTAACGGATATGTAGCCAAGTATGTCCCGACCAACATTATAAATCTTTACTCTAAATTAAGTACAATACATGTATGGGAAAATATCTGACATAGTCAATAATGCATAAACATTTTTTTTAACCTTCTTACCTAGATATCTAACGGATTACAGAGGGTTCTAATGTCTCACTCCTTTGTGTTAGCAGGTTTTCTCACAGGTTTGCCTCCAGAAACTTGGAAATTGCTTTTACAATAAGCCTGATTAGCCAAACTGGCACTAGTGTAGTGTCACCAATGGCTTTCATTATTAATAGCTTAAAAGCATTCAGGTCGCAGGGAATAAGAATAACAATATGCAATTTGTTTTGTATTCGAAGTTACTTTCTAATGACAATAGTGGAGTTTCGTTTTCAGGCAGTTCCTGATGCTACCCATCTGAAAATCCACAAAAACGAAGCTGAAACGAAAGTTAAGATTAAGGGCCTAAAATTAAAGAAGTTTAAGGGGCCCCATATTTTACCTATCTATAACTATACAAACTTCTGCTTTTGTTCTGAACAAATATTATATTGTTACGAATTTTGTCTTCAGATAGGTTATTTTAGTAGAATTATAATTAAAATTGTTGTATTTCCCCGTGCAATGCAGCGCGAGACACATTTTAAGAGAGAGCTATGACGGAAAAGTAAGAATACAGGAGCAAGTGCATTTAACATTGAAAAAAATGGATATCTCGGTAATTTGTATTGAAATTGAATAAATATAAATCACCACTATATTGGCTGTAACCGTAATTCTATCCTTTTATTGCTTGCCAGAAATCCCGAGAAGCAGAAAGTACTAGAAATTTCTCGCGAGAAGTTGAAAACTGTAAAGGAGAAGCGTCTGAGTTCAGTTGCTTAGTTATTGTTGTTGCGAGTTGTTTATTTTCTCGTGAACTGAGATATCCGAGTTAGCTTTCTCTTCAGATGCGCTTTGCATTGCGTAGTATTTAACATATTTAGTAGTTTGAAATTCAGCTACTGATTATACTGCGTAATATTGTGAACACTTATACGAATATCTCTGAGGAAAATTCCAGAGTTCTAATATATTACTTTTGATAAGAATAAATTTTATTAACCTCTTATCGGACTTCAGCATTCAATATTTTACGAACCCATACGCACGCAGCAATATTTTATAGAAGCAAAAATAACAATTTATTTCTACCTTCTTTCTAACTTTAAAATTTAAACATTGTAAATCTAATTCAGCAAAATATTTAATCCTTAGGTCCCTATGCCGCTGCATACCCTATTTACGCCACTGATACAAACCAAGCTGATGAAAAGAGACAAATGCAGTTCTTAAAACTATTTTTTAATTCTGAATTGGCTGGATTAAATAAAAAGGATTTAATTCGCGATATATCTAATTTAAAAACATTCAGTACTTGTATAGAATGACGTTCTGTATTTTTTTCACTTTTCAAATGCACTAGGCGCGCGTTAATGTGATCACTTTTGTCTAAAGCTATTTTGATAATATTAACCGAATGATAACACTGAACGATAAGAAATGTATCCCTAAAAATAGCAATGAAACTTAATTAATTCAATATAAAAATATCAAGAAACATATAAATAGATATTTTCACATTATTTTAATTTGGAAAATGCAAAATTTTATTTATGAATTGTTCATAATGTCTTTAATGCAAAAGTTCCCTTGACGGTTTATTACGTTTCTGAAGATTATTTGACCAATGCTATACCCCTAATACTCGAAGGGTATCTTTCATTGGAAGAGAACATGCCAGCGCAAAATTAAAATTAGTCCAAAAAGCAACATTAATTTGGCATAGATGTCTTCAAAGAATTTTTTTTTTTTCAGGATAAAAAAATTGACAATTTTTGAAGAAGAGGATCATGTGTCTAATTGTTCTCAGAGTTGATAGAATTATTCAAAATCTACATCAAGCTGCCTTTTTGCCTGGTTTTAAACGATTGACTGAAATCGAAACCAGTCAACAGATTGGTTTCAACATTCGCATTGGCGGTTTAACTCTTAATTGTCAACAGTTTCTCTGTCACTTAACAATTTTTACAATCTGTTTTGATCTTATTCGGCGATCTTATTAGTTTTAAAAAATTTGTTCTATAACAGTTTGATCCTATTAACCGAATTGTTGGTTCCAATAAGGGATGCTTTTTCCATGTTTGCTAATACAAACGGGCAAGACTTCGGCAATTCGATAATAATGTCCAGATGCGATTAAATTAAACAGCGAATACTGAAATCATGAATACTCTTATAAAACTGGTCGTTTATGGCAAGTCTGTACGGAATGCTTACCTTTGAAATGAAGATAGAGAGTATCATTTAGATGAGGTGTCATGTAAAGTTTGTTTTCCTTGCATATCTTCTGAAGAAATTTTTTTGTAATTCTGAAATAAAATGCATAAGGATGAATGAGATAAACATAATCATCTATAATGGATTTTCTACACTTACCAATTATTGAGCATGTCTTAGCAAATTTGAATTACTTAATTAAATGAAAGCAAATAAGTAATCAGAGTAATTAAAATTGCAGGGTTTTATTAGAGTAGAAAATTAATTCGTTATTTTTCAGATCCTACTACACAAGCAAGTTATCACTGTAGTCTGGATTAAGATAAAATTTTTGAAAAAGTTAAAATAAATTTTTTATTAACTCTTCAAATTTAACAGAAGGCATCACTTGTGCTACAAAATAAAACTCCGCAACTCATTTTATGGAACAATAATTTTCCTTAGCACGATGTAACTTCTAAGCTAAAAATAATAATTTTAGTCTGTATGATAAAACAATCTATAGACATGCTCTGGCATATTCTTTTGCAGCTCTAACGTCTAAGTGACTAATATTCTGACAGATGGCGCTGTATGCGGCAGTATTCTGAAGTAACATTTCTCTATTCTAAACTAATTATATTTTAAAAGACATCAGTTATGTTTATGCTATTAAAAATCAAATATCAAATTGTTAAGAACATTTTTTTAAGTAGCCTAGTTTGTTAAATTACAAATCGGCTAAATTTTTAAAATAAGGATTAAAATAAGGATTAATTAAGAATTTCATGCTTCGAGAATGACAATATTCTCAGAATTCCTCGAAGGCGATTTTAACATAAAAACAATAGGGTCCTGACGTATCTTTCAATTGTTAATAAAAACTTTTCACAGAATAAATTTTAAAATTTAATTTTAAATCGAATCATCCGAAACCAAATTTATCTCTAACGCACAATTCGCAAAAGCTCTTGTTTTTTAGTTTTGCTCCTATAAATGGGTGAAAAAAAGTGATTGCCTTTTTAAGATAGTTTCCCATCCGAATTCATCATTTTTGGACTCTTTCTCCCGGATGTTTTTTAGAATGATGAATCCAAAATTTCAGGTCTGCCACCTCGTCAGAAGCGGGCTTTACATCGAAAATCGATTGGTTTGTTTGATTTTCTGGCAAAGCACTCGCGGGCCATCTGCCTAAGGCAAGGGATGTCTTCGTGGAGAATATTCTAAGGAAAACTGAATCGTGCACACTTTACATATGAGAAAACCACGAAGACGTCCATGCAGCCATCTCGTTCACCAGCTTTCGAACCCCAGACCGAACTACCAGTGTTCAGTGACTTTAGCGCTCCGGCGCCGATGGGCCCAAAACGAAAAACCGAAGGGGAAAAAATCACAATTTTGGCACTTTATGACTCGAAGGTCTGTACAAAATTACATTAGAAAATTTTCCTACAACATGCATATATTAAGTTTAACGTTCGGACAATCTGCGACGGTGCTAGAGCGCGCTGAAATAAAGGCCACTTTTTGGCTGTTTCTGAGAGGTGCCCTAATATCAACGTCATACGCCAGCAACTAATTATTTTATGAATGCCTGTTACGTTTAGATCGCGTTAATGGAATTAACGAACGTCAGTAAGGTACGTGTTCGGCGGACCCACTAGTATATGGGAAATCTCATTGCTACTCTCCTTGCTGCACCTGCAAATGGTAAATGCACTGCTCAACACTGAAAGTGCAACACCAAGAAGGAGTGGTCAGAAATTTATGCAAATTTTAGAGTAGATATACGTCACTGAGTTATGCGAATGATGTGAAATGCGCAGCTCTCCGACGCACGTGAAGTAAGATATAAGGGAAAGAACGTGCAGAATGAGCAATATTCGTGTCGTTATTTTTGCCAGACGAATTATCGAAGAAAGCTGGTTTTTGTCCCGGAGGATACGTGAAATAGGAGAGAATGCCAGGCCGTCGTCAACAAAGGCACTTCCAGCAGATAGACGATTTTACGAGGGGTATGGTGATCGGACTCAGAAGGGCGGGTTGGTCCTTACGTCAGATCGCAGCTGATACCCACATGGATGCGAGCACGGTGCATCCGCTATGGCGAACATGGTTGGAACAAGGGAATGTGGGAAGAAGGAGGGGTACAGGTGCAGCCAGAGTGACGTCAGCACATGTGGATTGACGCATCTGCCGACAAGCTATGGCGATCCCGCAAGTCACTTGTACCGCGATTCTGCAGCATGTGCAAGATACCCTGGATCCTGTGTCGACGAGAACCATTTCCCGTCGATTGGTTGAACGTGGCCTGCACTCACGGCGTCCGTTAAGAAGACTGCCATTGACCCCACAGCATAGACGCCAACGTTTATAATGGTGGCGGACTGGAGCGATGTGGATGACAGAATGGCGAAACGTCGTGTTCTCAGATGAGTCACGCTTCTGTTTATCCAGTGATAGTCGCCGCATACGTGTGTGGCGTCGACGTAGAGACTCTAATCCGGTATTAACTGTGGAACGCCCCACCGCGCGACGACGTGGCATAATAGTTTGGGGCGCTACTGCCTAGGATTCCAGGTCACCACTAGTTCGTATTCAGGGCACTATGACTGCCCAACGATACTTGGATAATGTATTGCGGCCGGTGGCAATCTCCTGCCTTCAGCGGCTGCCTAATGCAATTTTTCTGCAGGATAACGCCCGACCATACAGTGTTCGCATCTGCCAACATGCTCTGCAAGGTATACAGATGCTTCCCTGGCCACCGTACTCTCCTGACCTGTCACCAATTGAACATGTGTAGGATGTTCGATTCTTCTTCTTTCTTCTTACTCATCATCATGGCATATGTAATCTTGAAGAGATTGTGGAATGAGATCCTCAAAGGTCTTCCAAAAATCTTACTGATGGAGGGTATTATGTCATATTGTACATTAGATCGTGTAGCTTCAACGATAATAACAATTACCGTTTTAACAATTCTTATCCTTTTCTCTTCCTCTGGCAACTTATCTTGAGACCATGAATGAGTAATAACCTTGTGACCTGTAGCCTTGAAGCACGAATGTCAGACGTATTAGCTGTTACCAATATATCATCGCCATACTTTCCAGTGAGGCGTACTTTTACTGTTTTTCGCTGTAGACGAATATCATTTACAATCTCATTCATCAATTTGTCAATTGTAAATTGTTATTCATCTTGAAGTGTCATTTTTCTGCAGATGTAGCAAGGAGAGTAATAGTGCAATTTCCCCTAAACTAGTGGATCTGCTGAACACGTACTTCACTGGCGTTCGTTAATTCCATTAATGTGATCTAGGCATTATAGACACTCATAAAGTAATTAGTTGCCGGCATTTGACGTTGATATTAGGGCATCAACGCACAGTTAGGATGTTTTTTGTGTTTTTCATGGAAAACCAAAAAGTAACTTTTTTTTTCAGAGCGCTCTAGCGCATCACAGATAATTCAAACACTTGTAGACATTAAAGTTTTTGAAGCCGGAAGACGTGAAAAATGAGCAATGCCCTCGCCGAGACTCGAACCACGGACATCTCGAATACGCGCTGAGTATACTGACCACTACATCACGAAGGCATGCTAAGAAGGCGGGAGAAATACCTTATACACTAAACTTAATATATGCTTGTCGTAGGAAATTTTTTCTACTGTACTTTTCGATAGAGAGATCCCCTTCGAATTATAAGGGAAAACCTCAAAAAAGTGCCAAACTTTTGAGATTTTTTTCGATTTTAGTCTGGGAAGCCGACTCTGGAGAGGTGATAAACCTAAAATTCGGATTCAGCACCGGAGAAAAAAAACCACCATATAGAACCGGGGAGAAAAGAACTTATGTATTTTTTTCCGACAAACAAACCCTTCGTTGACAGGACTATATGTCAAAAGCTTTTAAAACATGTACCGTTTTAGCATGGATGTTTCAATTATAACAGCAATTTACTATTAACCACTAGGGGTTCGAAGAGATCACCTAAATGACAATGCCAAATGAGCAAGAACTGGAGATAAAATATTACCAGCACAAGCAAGGTAAACACTGTGAGGAGAAAGTAGATTTAAGGAAACGTTTTTTTTAATACACGAGAAGTAATAGATCACTAAAATCACTCTCAGAGCAATCACTGAGTAGCATCTGGATACTGTGGCAAGAGTCTGAAGTGAATTAATTCATTCTCTCAACTCCAGTGCAGCCGACATGTATATAGACATGAAGCAGATTTAGAATTCTAAAAGCTTAGCGAAAATCACTAAATGCTTCCAAAATGCATTTTTCGGGAAGTTCCAGAATTTCGCAGGCTGGCAAGTCGTTACTTGGCGACAAAACTGTCACCATGGCACATAGGACGGGTTTATGCCTTTATCTTTCAGAATCGTATATCAGAACCACAAAATCTATAACATTTGCAAAAAAAATATGAGTCTACAAATTTGAAACAACAAGAATTCATAATGAAATTATAAACAATAATACGTAATAGATAAATCGAAATAAAACCACTGAAATTTATTCATAAAGCACAAAATCCAATAAAACGCAATCACATCAACACAAATATTTACATAAATTTATAACAGTATCAAGCATTTTATTGTTCATGTTTCTCTCGAACTCTTCCGAAAAAATCCTAAAACTTAATTCGACACTTCATTAAAAATTTATTCTCAGTAATATTCCCAACAACATATTTGAAATTTTAGCTTCTGTTAGTCGTTAATTTGTTATAGTTCTTAATGGCTTTTTAGGGGGGATAATCATCAACTTATGATATTTTAATAATACCTCAGTCATTAAACGAAGAGATACCGGACAAATGCATGGTTCATTTCCGGCAGAATGATGATTTCTGTCATAAACGAAGAAATACCAGAGCAATACTCAGTTCTCTGCAGCTGTAAGTAAGTTTTGTCCTAGTTAAATTATAAAGCATTTATAAAGGCAAAATTCAGTGTCCTTATTCTTCACCCAAATTTCATAAAATGAAAAGATGGACGTTGCTATTTTTACTTATTTATTTTTTCATTAGAAATAAGCTTTAATTTCTTTAACTAACCACTTCGCTTCCAGCTGCCTAAAATGCTAATAAAAAAGGAGAATATATATTCTATACAAGTATATATATATATATATGCACACAGAGCTGGCCACCCAAATTGCAGCATCAAGAAAGACAAGAGATAGTAGCCAGAGTAGCCGCCATTGTTAGAAATCACCGCTGCCACACTCCTCGGCATTGATTCAAAGAGACTTTGAATGTGTTTTTGGGGTACAGCAGCAGACCAAGCAGCTTCCACACGTTGCCAAAGTTGATCTGGTGTGGCAACCCGGGATGTAATCTATTTCAAGCGTTCAGCAACCATGGACCACATGTTTTTTATCGGCGAAAGACCCGGACAGCGAGCCGGCCAGGGAAGCAACTCAATCTGGCGATTGACGAAGAACCCTTGGACAATGCGTGCCACGTGTGGTCGCGCATTATAATGTTGAAATATGGCTGTGGGTAAGCCCTGAAGATAAGGAAGGACAACTGGCTCCAACATCTCGGAGATGTAGCACTGGCTGTTTAAAGTACAGGCAATTCGTACTAGAGGAGTGCGAGAGTGATATCCAATACCGCTCCATATACCATAACACCCGGTGCAGGACCAGTGTGGCGATGCATAACGCAGCTGTTCAGCATCCTCTCTCCACGGTGTCTCCAGACTCAAATCCGACCATCGTGGTGTTGCAGACCGAAGCGTGACTCGTCAGTAAAGACAATTTCATTCCATTCTGCCGTCCACATCCTTCTTTCATCACACCATTGGCGGCGGAGACGTCTGTGATTCTGCGTCAAGGGTAGATGAAGCAATGGACATCTTGCGGGCAGACCACTCAGCTGTAAACGGCGTCGAATCGTACGCGCAGACACTGGATGATGCGTTATAGACTGAATGTGCTGTGCTATGGTTCGCGATGTGACTGAGCGATCCGTCACTGCCATGCGCACAATGTTTCTGTCATCACGTGAAGTGGTGCACTGAGGTGGGTCCATCGTACCCTCCTTCATCCAACGGTCATATATCCCCATTACAGTTGTTTGGTTTCGTCCAACACAACTACCGATTTCCCTAAAAGATAATCCACACTCTCAGTAGGCCACTATCCTTCCGCTGTCGAACTCGGATACTTGATCAAACAATGATCGTTGTTTACTACGAGGCATAATTGATAGTTTTTTTTAAAACCACAAAAAAACACAATTGCCGAACTTGAAATCGTCAAAAACTCCACTCCTTAAATAGCGCTTTGAAGTGGCGCCACAGGCGCGCGTGATGTGCGTCTGCGCTGAAATTCTAATCATTTGCATATCTCACCTCCGCTAATGCATGTTGTAAATTTCATGTTATTTGCATGCTTCCTTCAGGGTTCTGCATTTACGGTGACCAGCAGTGTATTTGAACCAGTTTATATTATTTTCATTACCATTAAAAGCATAATTTAATGACGTGCAAGAAAATCTAAAAGAGGGGCTAATAAATTTACTGTGTAATATATCTCATTTAAAGATTTGGAGATACAGATTTTATTAATGCACTTTTATTTTTCGCACTTCTCCCCTCCCCCCAAAAAAAGTTTCAGATTTTAAATTACGTCCAAAGGAGCGTTTTTAACATTTTGTGTGTTACCTTTAAGTACTAAATATCGTGTTCTTCGCATTTAAACCATAAAATTCAGTTCAGCAGCAATACCGCAAAATAATTTTTAAATGAGCATATCTTTAGAATTTCTGATACACAGTCTCACGCGCTGGAGATAAAAATGTTTTT
>KK117142.1:71829-97248 GCA_000611955.2 Stegodyphus mimosarum | reverse complement strand
AAAAAAAAAAAAAAAAAAAAAAAAAAATTAGACATATTGATTAAAAACTTGGAAAAACGATAATTTTCGCCCTCATTTTTCCGAATGGCAACAATCTCGCAATCTGGAGATGAAAATCTGCTTTATTTCGAAAGTTGTTGCCACTGCTCGCTTTCAGATCCTAGAGTCTGTTAATAAGAAATTTCTAAGTTTTGCGATGAAATAAAAATAGCACGGCCAAACATTAAATACGTGATTCCCGATTCCACAAATTAGTGGAAAGCCATTTTAGTTATTCCCATCTTCGTACGACTTTAGTCAGCCGAAATATTAATTAAAAACTTTGAAAACTGTAAGTTTCGCGCTCATTTTTCCGAGTGGCAACAGTGCCGCTCGTTGGATGTAAAAATGCTTTATTTCGAAAAGTGTTGCTACTACTCGCTTTCAAATGGTAGAGTTTCTTAATCAAAAATGTGTAAATTTAAAAATATCTATACATATAAAGAAGAAAGAATGTCTGTTTGTGTGTTTGTTTGTTTGTTCGCGTTATTGATTTCTGATCAATTTATGATCAATGTTTTGCCACATTTAATCGACTGAAATTGAATGTAGGTGAAATATTGGATGGAACTTGAGCTTTTACGACCATTTGATTAGAAAGACGAAAACCATTAAAAACTGCATTCTATTGTTGCTGATGTAATGAGAGAGAATTAGCTTATTTTTCTATCAAAAATTTTTATAATGGTTCCATAGACTGAAAAATGTATGACTATGAATCGTATTTTTTCATCGTTTTTACAGAAAGATTACAGCGGTGTCGTTCTCTCTGTCGTTAGATACATTACTCTCAATCTAACGTAACTGACATCAGGTACTTCCGCTAGTGTTACATGTAATGTGGTTTCAGTGCAAAAAATTCCCTTAAACCATCCCAAAGCAAAGTAGGTAAAAAAAGAAAGTTCGTTCTGGAGCAGTGGGAGCTAAGCTTAAGACAAAATGCTATGCTTTAGATATCGAATCGATGTTGGCTACGATTTCGGAAAGGGAATTAATACGTCAGATGTGTGGGGGAGGAGCTCTCGCTAAGCCCCCGTAAATCCGTCTCTCCCCAGACGTTTACTTTGCCACCTCTCGGTAGGATTGTTGGGGTTACTGTAGCGAAAAGAAAGTCGCCAATTCTTTCGCCGTATTGCCTTCTTGTCTTGAGCTGTAGAGAAGCAGGTTTGCGATCTTTGATTTGATGAATAATCACAAGCCAATCAAACATTTTCATTAATAATAATAATAAAAAGAAAGAAAGAAAGGGAGAACTTACATGATTAGTACATAATTTCTTCTGGCTGCTCATTTGATTGTAAAGTTGAGCATCTTTCTTTGATATTATTTAAATTAAACATCATGAGAATTAGATGACTTTGACTCATCCATCCGTAGCTTGACGTTATCATTGTAATACTTGTTTCTTTTAGCAATTTCTTTTATTTAATATTCGTATGTTTTTCCTCTTCATGTCTGTTAAGCCTTGTAGAAGTTGGTTCTACAGATAGACAGAATCCCCCTTGACTCTTCCTCAGTGCTTATTTACTCTTCCTCAGTGCTTCTCGTGAAGCTGAAGAACCTATAAGAATATTACTTTACCAAACTAGATTCTGAGTACTTCTGTTTAAAAATATCTGAAAGCTTTCAGATTTTACATTACGCCCAAAGCGGAGTTTCTTTAACGTTTTGTTTGTTACCCTTATTTATTAAATATCATGTCCTTTGCGCTTAAACCATAAAACAGCAACATCGCAAAGTAATTCTAAAATGAGCAAAGCTTTACAATTTCCGGCACACAATATCGCGCGCTGGAGATAAAAATGTTTTCTCTGTACAGCGTTGCCATTGCTCGCTTTGAAATCCTTGTGTTTGTTAATTAAAAAGTCGTAAGGGTTTCACCGAAAGGCTCACCCTGTAAGCTTATAATTATTTTATTAACTAGATATTTAAAATTTACTATTCACTTCTCTTCCTGATTCCTCAGCAGAATGCAAATCAGTTTTATTTTCAAACTAAAGTTGAAGGTTTCATTTTCAAACTGAAGTCAAAGGTTTTGGATTGTAAGACAAAACGTGCTTCTTGCCTCTTAATGCCACGTTACTACATTTCGCTAGCTCTGCTAAGACTGTAATTTTTCGGCTTTGCGTTATTACTGCTGATGTTTATTATTGTTACACCAGTTAGCAGTCTGAGCCAACTTAGCTTTAAATCAGTTGTGTATTTTTTTACTACTAGGTTAGTTTTAAATATGAATTTGTTACTTTAAGTCAACACGAACTGTTACTTTAAATTTCATCGCCAGTGGTATAGTTGTTTTGTTAAGCAGGAGATGTGTTTTTATGTTAAGGTTATGATTTAGTAAAAAGTTTGTTTAAACCTTTTCTGGACTAGGAGTTTGATACTACTTTATGTTACCAAAGAAAATCAAACTCTATAACTCTTTTAATGAATTTAGGAGACCTTTTATCCTTTCATATTTTCAGTGTTTTAATTCTTAATTTAAGTATTGCTGTCAAACTTGAAATATAAATAAACGAAAGCTCCTTGGGGCTTTCGAGTTGCTCTGTGACACCGTTTCAAAAAAATTCCAAATCGATTTAAACTCACTTTCTGATGCGTAATTAAGGTTAGTAAATTACTTAAAATATTCTGATTATATATATATTGTTACTTTTAATAATCTGATTATGATATATAACTTAATATTCTGTTATAATATTCAAGATAATTTAGACTTAAAATTTATTAATACTTGATTAGGTATTCTAAATATTCTGCTCTCCGGTTGATTTCATTCCGCAATTTCCTTACACTTTTGTATTGCGAAAAACCCAAGTTAGGGAAAAAAAGATTTTATTCATCGATGTGTTTTTAAATACGATGGAAATAAAATAAGCAATGAACGTATAATATATTTTCTCCCTCCTTCCAATATGGCTTCGTGGTGTAACGGTAAAACACTCGGCGCATGTTCGAGAGCTTTAGGTTAGAGTCCTGGAGAGGGCACTGCGCATTTCTTATAACCCCTGCTTCAAAATGACTTCATAACTCTACAGTGGCGCCCAAGCTAAAAGATGGCGGGCAATAATCGTTCACTTAGTTCTTAAGAGTACAGGAATTATAGCTTAATATGTATCTTAATAACAGCTCTTAACTCATAAGAATAATAACCTAATATGCGTCTTAGTAATAGTTCTTAACAGTATAAGAATAGTAGCTTAATATGCATCTTAATAATAGTTCTTAATAGTATAAGGATAGTAGCTTAATCTATATTAGCCTAATGCGCATCTTAGTAATAGTTCTTATTTGCACAGGAATAATAGCCTAATATTTATCTTAATAAAAGCTCTTAATAGTATAGGAATAATAGTCTAATATATACCTTAAGAATAGTTCTAAATAGTACAAGAATAATAGTCTCATATGTATCTTAATAATAGTTCTTAATAATATAAGAATAATAGCCTAATATGTAATTCTATATTCTATATGTAATATGTATGTTCTATATTAGCCTAGCATGTATCTTAATAATAGTTCTTAGTAGTAGAACAATAATATCCTAATATGAATCCCAATAATAATTCTCAATAGTATAAGAACAATAGCCTAATATGTATCTTAATAATTGTTCTTAATAGTACAAGAATAATAGCCTAATATGAATCTTAATAATAGCTCTTAATAGTACAAGAATAATAGTCTAATATGTATCGTAATAATAATTCTTAAGAGTATAAGAATATTAACCTAATATGTATCTTAATAATAGTTAACTGCATAAGAATAATAGCGTAATATGTATTTTAATAATAGCTCGTAATAGTACAAGAATAATAGCCTAATATATATCTTACTAATAGTTCTTAATAGTGAAAGAATAATAGCCTAATGTATATCTCAATAATATTTCTTAACAGTACAAGAATAAAAGCCTAATATATATCTTAATAGCAGTTGTTAATAGTACAAGAATAATAGTCTAATATGTATCTTAAAAATAGTTCTTAATTGTATAAGAATAGTAGCCTATTCTGTATGAGCTTCATATGTATCTTAATATTAGTTCTTAATAGTACAAGAATAATAGTTTAAAATGTATCTTAATAACAGTTTTTAATAGTGTACTAATAGTAGCCTAATCTGTATTATCTTAATTTGTACCTTAGTAATAGGTTTTAATACTACAATAATAATAGCCTAATAAGCCTAATATCTTAATAGATCTTAATAACATTAAAATAGTATCCTAGTCTGCATTAGCCTAATACGTATCTGAATAACAATTCTGAATAATAAAAGAATAATAACTTAATATATATCTTAATAATAGTTCTTAAGAGTATAAGAATAATAGCTTAATGTGTATCTTAATAACAGTTCTTAACAGTACAAGAATAATAGCTTAATATATACGATACTATTCTTGCTCTATATTTTCTTAACTCAGTGCAACAAAATACACAAGGTAGAAAGACATACATTCATACAGCAAAAATGTTAGATTGTATATCAAAAATAAGTTACCTACAGGCAGAATTTCTGAAGAATTCCATCACAATTTTTGTCACATGCACGCTTTAATCTCTAAAACTAGAAGTACCGGATTGCATAGCAGACGAGTGGGCAAAGATGAACAAAAATAATTAAATTGCATAATAAGAAAAATAAAGCCTAAAAGCTTTCAAATTTTATATTATGCCCAAACCTGCGTTTTATTGTTATTATTATTATTGCTTATATTAACAGACACATACAGATTTCTGAAAGATTTGAGTTAACGCCACATTGGGCTAAAAATATTTTAAAAAGGAATATCTTTAGAATTTCCCATAAGCTGTCTCGAGCTGCAGATAAAAATGTTTTATTCCTGACAGTGTTGCCATTGCTTGTTTTAAAATCGTTGAGTTTGTTAATCAAAAATTCATTAAAGTTTTACAAAATATGAAATAGACAACAAATTCCAAATTCGGGCTTCCTGATGCCCCCCATGTTTGGGTAGAGGGCTATGATATTCGAAATATGATGACGCTAGGCATTGTTGTTTTTCACAGTGCCAGAAACAGACATATATTCGTATTGATTTTTTATTACTTAGTTTCTTTAAATATAATACAGGGCGATAATATTTATAGCAACAATTTGAAAAGTGATACAGCTGTTTATAATGATTCGACTTGGAATGTTGTTTCGAGTCTAATAGCCCATCTGGGTTAACGCCCATTTGATATAATAATTGCAATTAAATAAAATGTAGAGAGGTAAGTTAAAAAAATAGTAACTTAGGTTAAATTAGTGTCAAATAGTTAAATAATAAAATAAAATACTGGATCTCATCTTATTTAGGGTTCAGCCTAGAATTACATTTTCACTCAAAACTTAACAAATGCCAGAGTCGCACTTCGGTGGATATCCACTGAATTTTGAACCTTTTAGTTCAATACTCATATTACTTTGATGACTGAATCCAGAGATGCATTACCAATGATTAGCAGTTTTATTTACTAATAAGTATACAAATGCTTTACTCTGAGAACACTATAGGATTTAAATTTCTTAGGCCACATAAACTAATCTAGATCCTACTAATGAACATGGCGACTTCTCGGGCAGGCGGGAAATAATACCAGCACAGAAGAAGGGTGAAAATAACCCTTTATTATTTTCAATTACGAACAGAAAATCACGTACTTCGTGCTTTACAATAATAGACAATTAGACAACAATTATTTAGATAACTTGCGGTGGAAACTAAGAATTTGTAGCACAATAAATCCAAGTATAAAAAGAGTAGTGCTAGACTAGCACTTAAAGTTACGGCTAAACTAGCCTGCCTTGACAACTTAACAGTGGTGATAATTATTTCAAAAGGCGTATCAGTGTAACAGCAAGGTCAGAAACGAGACGTGCGCTACCTAGCGAAAACACCCTCTGAATAAACTCCAAGATTCACTCGTTTAAATACTCCCTTCACTGAACTTTAAATGCGAGGGGGGTTAAGGAGTTCAGGAAAGATAAAAAAAAAAAATGAATAATACGTTAGTTGAACTAAAGGAAACCCTACAACACTTGCTTTTGTTTTCTAAAGCTTCTGTTTGCTATCATAGCACCTTAGCCCAACAGTGCTACTATTGCGCCGCCTGTGATTTATAGTATTATTTTTATCTAAGCATTCTGACACCTTATTTATGCTATATCCTTTTTCCATCCTGAAATAGGGCATTGGATGTCTACTGAAAATTCTTCAATAACGATAAAAGATTTGCATCATTTTGAAGAAAATTTTCCTGAATAATAGTAAAAGATACGTCAAGGCGCTATAATGTCCGTGTAATTCATTAACAATATAAGTTGTGAAATGCGCAATGTTGGAGTATTGCAATGGGAAAATGTTGCAATTGTCTGAAATATGTTAAAAAGGAGAGGAAGTGTTCTAACACAGTAATTGCCTTGAGAATATGACAATGCTTTAGAAATGCACAAAATATTTAATTAACAGAAGATGTGAACCATCGTACCCAGTTTCAGTACTTTCTGTTATCAATAAGCATAATTTATAAATAAATTTTTTCTGACGTATCATTAGCAAAAGCATGCCACTAAAAGGGCTAACTAAAAGCATGCCTCTAAAAAGGTTCTGTTGTTGGGCCGGAATCTAGTGCCGGCCGACTGCACGCTTAGTAAATAAAAGTAATGCGCAATACCTGTAAAATCACCGACGTGTTCTGGTGTTCCGTACGAAACGGAAATCTTTGTACGCGAAACTTTAAATTCGAAACCTCTGTGCATAAAATTTTCTTACATTTATTTTTGTAAGAATATTAGTTAATACTTTTATTAAAATGATTATGACGATTATTTTTATATGTAGGTTTTCTAAAATACACTATTTTGAGGGGGAAAAAAATGAAAGTTTTTCAGATGCGCCCAAAAGGACGCTTTTTTAACATTTTTTGTGTTATCTTAATTTATTAAATGCCATGTTCTTCAAACTTATACCATAAAATTCAATTCAATAGCAATATCGCAAAATAATTTTAAAATGAGCTTATCTTTAGAATTTTCGATACACAGTCTCGCGCGCTGGAGATAAAAATGTTTTTTCTGTACCACGTTGCCATTGCTCGCTTTGAAATCCTTGAGTTTGTTAACAAAATGTTCGTTAGTTTTACAAAATATTAAATCGATAATAAAGAAAATTTCTAATTCCAAATGAGGGCTTCCGGATGCCCATATTCGGTGGAGGATTACATTATTCAAACGTTGGTGGCTCTAGGGATCGTTGAGTTTGTTGAAGTTTAAATTCATTTAAGTTTTACAAAATATGAAATCCATAACAAAACAAATTTCAAATTTCAAATTTGGGCTTCCAGATGCCCATATTGGAGCGGAAACGTTCAAAATTCAAAATTGGATGGCTTTAGGTACCTTATTTTATCACAATGCGAGAAATATACATACATATATGCAGATTCTTAATTGTTTAATATCTCGAAATATAACACAGGGTGATAACATTTGGTGGCAACAATTTGAAAAGTGAAACGGACATTTAAAGTTTTCAACGTCAAATGCCAAAACCAAATTAATAGCCCTTTGGGCTTTAAAAAAAGAAAAAAGAAACCTTAAAAATAACCTGATCATCTTGAAACTTTATATGAAAATTCCTTCATACCAAGCATGCAAATGACTAAATTTTCAAGGCCCTAATTTTCTCTTACTTCTTCGATGACAGCATTCTTGGCATTTCTCAACTCCATTTGTTTCACTTTAACCACTGGTTTGGAGCAAATAACCTAGCTAGATTTTGAGAGAGAAATTGAAATACCAACAAACAAATATATAAAATCAGGCAGAGCAATAACTTTTTGTTTGGCGTAGATTTTAGTTAATATTCTCTCGGTTTCGAGGGCAAACAAGTATAGATCCCCGTTCATCAGAAAAAAAAAATCTACAACGAAGTCACGGTTGTATTGATACCCAAAAGGAGTTAAGTGAACGAAACGGTAACGCCATCTGTAGGCAAAAATAGTAATCAAAGTAAAAAATTGAGTTAATAGAATTTTAAAATCGTTAGGAAGGACGGGATTGGAACTTAAGTCATTAACTAAACAAGATAAATCTTTGTGAATGTGAAAAGCTTCAACAAAACCCAATTCAACGGTGGCTACCGTTGCTTTGTGAATTCCAACCCAAATCAACCGTGGCTTTCCCTTCCTTGTAGATTTCTTTGCTTCTGATGAAGAAGGACCTGCATCTTTTTGCCTTCGAAATCGATAGAAACTTAAATAAAATCAGTTACTGCTCTGCCTAGTTTTGTATTTTAATATGGAGTGTTTCCCTTCTGTCCTGAAAGAAACATATACCCATAGGAATGAGGGAAATTCATACAATAGAAGTTCAAGAGACAAAGTTAGAGTTCTGTTATGATTTGAATACTTTAAATTCTTCGCATCGCCAAAGATGAGATAAATAGCCAAATCCATAATCCGAACTGAAAAACATCCAAGTCAGCGTTAAAGATTCGGTACTAGACGCAACTTGATCCTCGTAAATTATCCGCGAACAAAACGGCGGGATTATTCTATTATGTTATCCGCCAATGCGGATCAACTGTTCCGTTTCTTAAAGAAGTGGCGATTTATTTATTTTTAACGTTATTTACTTATTTTCCCTTTATTTTCTATGGAGGTATACTTTTTGGCACAGAACGCTCTCGAAGCAATCACTGCTAAAAGAAACGAGAATTCATATAAGATATTTGAGGAGTCCACATTTGTTGTTAGTACATACGAGGGTGCTTAGACAGAAATTATTGGATCAAAGAGTTATTACTTATTTCTGAAGTTATGAATGTAAGCATAAGTAAGACTGTAAGCTTAAAATTAATCACTTAATCTGTCTTTATCTTTAAGTATAAGCAATTATTTTTAAGGATTTAATCTGTAATTACATTTAATTGATTCTATTATTTAGCCTCTTCTCTTCAAGTCTATCGTATATGATCTGTTTCATTCTCCCCCTATGGGCCCACAGTATCACATGTGATGCGGGAGCGAAGTGTTACTAAATGGCCCACCATAACATATTGGATATTCTGAAACAGATTGTTTTTATTTCCTATTTTAAATAGCATTAATTATGTCAGAATGGTGCGAAAACTTACCGAATAGAATCTCTAGAGTATTGGCATTGTTGTGATGAATATTATTTATTATTTTATGTTGTGAAAATAAATGCGCAACGCTAAAGACGCACGTTCATAATTTAGAAAAGTTTCACGAAGTGCAAAGATTTACATTCCTTTTTCTCCAAAACTAAAAAACAGACTTACGAAAGTTTTTTTATTGTAAGATCTATTGACTTAAAATAAAGTCTAAATTCTAAGTTAAATTACTGACTTACTAAAGACTTTAAATTAAAAATTATAATTCAGAAATAATAAATTTTCATAGCATAAAGTCTTTTAAGAAACATATGTGCGCTTTAACCCAGTTTAGTTGAAATGCATACCAAAAATACTCTGCTGGCCACCGTAAATGCAACACACTGAAAGAAGCATGAAAATAACATGAAATTTACAACATGCATTAGCAGAGGTGAGATATGCAAACGCTTAGAATTTCAGCGCAGACGCACATCACGCGCGTCTGTGGCGCCACTTCAAAGCGCTATTTAAGCCTTGGAGGTTTTCGACGATTTCAAGTTCGGCAATTGTGTTTTTCTTGTGGTTTTTTTCAAAAAAAAAACGATCAATTATGCCTCGTAGTAAACAGCGAGCATCGTTTGATCAAGTATCCGAGTTCGACAGAGGAAGGATAGTGGCCTATCGAGAGTGTGGGTTATCTTTGAGCGAAATCGGTAGTCGTGTTGGACGAAACCAAACAACTGTAATGCGGCTATGTGACCGTAGCATGCAGGAGGGTACGGCGGACCGACGTGTTCGATCGCATCCATCTCAGTGTACCACTTCACGTTATGACAGGAACATTGTGCGCATGGCAGTGACGGATCGCTCAGTCACATCATGAACCATAGCACAGCACATTCAGTCTGAACGAATCATCCAGTGTCTGCGCGTACCATTCGACGACGTTTACAGCAGAGTGGTCTGTCCGCGAGACGCCCATTGCTTCGTCTACCCTTGACGCAGAACCACAGACGTCTCCGCCGCCAATGGTGCGATGAAAGAAGGATGTGGACGGCAGAATGGAATAAAACTGTCTTTACTGACCAGTCACGCTTCTGTCTGCAACACCACGATGGTGGGATTCGAGTCTGGAGACACCGTGGAGAGAGGATGCTGAACAGCTGCGTTATGCACCGCCACACTGATCCTACACCGGGTATTATGGTACGGGGCGGTATTGGATATCACTCTCGCCCTCCTCTAGTACGCATTGCCGGTACTTTAAACAGCCAGCGCTACATCTCCTAGGTGTTGGAGCCAGTTGTCCTTCCTTACCTTCAGGGCTTGCCCACAGCTATATTTCAACAGGATAATGCGCGACCACACGTGGCACGCATTGTCCAAGGGTTATTCGTCAATTGCCAGATTGAATTACTTCCCTGGCCGGCTCGCTCTCCGGATCTTTCGCCGACAGAAAACATGGGGTCCATGGTTGTTGAACGATTGACCCAGATTACATCCTAAGCTCCCACACCAGATCAACTTTGGTAACGTGTGGAAGCTGCTTGTTCTGCTGTACCCGAAGAACACACCCAAAGTCTCTTTCAATCAATGCCGAGGCGTGTGGCAGCGGTGATCTCCAACAATGACTGCTACTCTGGCTATTGATTCTCGAAGGAACCACACTTCACAGAAGTCTATAAATTTAAACATTTGATACTTGGTCAACACGGTATCTACTAAATAAATTTTGTTGTGATGTCTGTTGTCTTTCTTGGTGCTACAATTTTGGTTGCCGCAGTGTATTTCAATTCTTATTATTTTATGATAAGTTTTTTACGCGAACATACTCTGAACACTATTTTTTATTCAGCAGAAGGATTGATTTACATTACTAACGCAGATTCTGGTAATTCTATGAGAAGTTTTACAAAAATATCTTGGATTTTGTTGCCCTCATTCTACTTTAAACCACTATGCATATGTTAAAATTTGACTTTCGTCGTGTGAAAACATCACAGGGATTCTTAACATGATACCGCCACCCATGGCAAAGCCTCATAGCTACTACTGTTTCCGAATTAACTTAGCTTTCTTAACAAGGTACAGAAAAGTCAAATTGCTTTTAATCATAGAGAAAAACCAACTTTTTTTAGTAGCGGAAGAGGTATTTTATCCTATTCTTGAACAGCTTTCCAAAGTCCAAGGAGGGTAGTAGGTCGACGTCTGGACAATCGGCTTTTTAAAAATCCAAAAGCACAAAAGTCTGTGAAGGATACATCGGGAGATTTAATGGGGATATGAGTGAAGGATATGGCCTTGATACACGTTTCCTGTTCTATCTTTATCCAGGGAATTAACAGTGGATTTTGTTGTGCGGCTGCTTGCTTTGTCTTGATGCAGTTCTCCTGATTAATGGCACTGTGGATAAAGAGAAGGTATTTCATATTTAAAAATTGGGTGTAAAATATATTCCTGATAATATGTTGAGTTGGCTATAAATTTTCTGCACTCTCTTTAATTTTTATTTGTCCTTACATCAAAAATTAGCAACAATCATAAATCCCTTTGAAAAACTTTTAGATTCTTTGAACCATGTTCTAAGACTTTTTTCTTCTCTTTGATGATAATAAATGGCTTTCTTTTTATTGCAGTCCTTTAAATATACCCAAGATTCATCTATTGCAGCAACATTTTCCCATTTTTATCCGAATAATTGTTTCTCAGATAGAATTCTGCATAGCGTTCTGCTTTCGGCGATATATCGTGGAGAAAGACGAAGCGCATTACGGTTTTTCGCCTTTTTAACATTCATATCAGCCTTAATCACTTTGTTTACAGTTGACACTCAGCATTTTAATGATTATGCAACTGTTCTTTGACTTTTTTGAAGATTTAATGATTTTTTGAAGATTTTTCGTTTAACACTGAAGTTCTTACCTTCATTCGAAACATTCCGATTTTTCCTTGGATATGTATTTTGACCAATTTTTCATCTTGAAGCCAAACGTTAATGTTTTTTCCTTTCTTACTGACGATATTATCTATCGTTACTTTAGATATCGAAAAATCAGAGCTTTCACAGCCGTTTTTAATCAATAAATACGAATAATTTTCTTCAGAAAGAGCAAAAACGTAGCCTTTCGTTTATTGTTTCTTTAAAAGCGCCATTTTGCGCAATTGTCAAATAGCAGAGTATAATTTATAATTTCAGAAATACAGTTGCAGTTAAAAAATTTTTACAAGCAGGCTACTTTTTATAGCAAAGCAAATTCGTCTTAAAAGTGCGCGAACAGCCTCTGTATTATTTAAATTGGAATTATAACTAGAACTGCGAAGGAGAATTCAGAACGAAGTCTGGGTTGTGAAATTGAGCTAAAGTCGGGCTGTCACCAATATAGTGCTCGAGGTTCTTGCCAACGGTAGGCACATAGGAATCCTTGCCACGGTGAATATCGTGGGCTTGTGCTGATCTTTTTGAGACAAATGAGATTATTAACAGCAGCAGTGAAGAATGAAGTAACATAGACAAAACTTCCAATTTAAATTTTGTAGAATTTTTTACGTAAGTTTACTTTTGGAGAAAGGGGAAAATGCAATATAAGTAAGTATTTAAAATAAGGGGAAAAGTTAAGCATAAAGTAAAAATGTGACAAAGAAAAATTTTAAGAGTATAACTTGTTTAAATTTGCACAAATGAAAAAGAAAAAATCAAAAAGACAAATTTAAATTTATTTTCCAAATAAAAGTAGAGGGAAAAAAATAAAAGCGAAAATTGCGTTTGTAAAAAAAATCAAAATTAAATAAAAACTTAATAAAATAAATATTATTTGTAATATATAAAAACAGCGAAACGAAGAAATATATTTTAAATAAAAATGTAAGTAGAAAAATTAAACTGAAAAAAATTTTGTAAAATAAAATAGTGAAACGTAAAAACATTTCTTAAAGTAAAAAAAGGGAAAAGGAAAAATTTGGAAAAATAATTTTTAAAATAAAATTTAAAAAAAAAATGCAAAAAATAAATTTACTTTTGTAGAAATAAAAATTTTAATCTAAATTATTTTCTTTATTTTGGTTGCTTTTCTTTGTCTGATATGCATAGGAGTTGCGCGTCCTGTTTAATTTCTTTAGTTTTTTGTTTAGCTACTGCCTTGGTTACCGGAGCTTTTTATTTTTTGAGAGATATATCAAATGCAGATTTTTTAATAGTATGTATTGGGGGGAATGATGGGGTCTCTGAGTGCCATTATTTGTTGTTTAAAGCAACGGTTTTGTCTTATAACCAAATTTTGTTTTGGCTAGATGGATTGGTTTTGGCTAGATCGCTCGACGTTTTACTGTGAACTATTAAGGCAATAAGAAAAGCTTCGTTTTTAAGCATTTTTAGCATTCCAATGATATCGATAGGTTTTAGAATAATAAATTTTTACTACGTAGGATGTTTACAAAAGCAAATTAAGCAAACTTTAAGGGGTGGTATGATATAGAGAAACAATATTGTTTTGTCACAGAATGTATGATCGAACGCAGAACCTAAAGACACTAGATGTCTCACTAGAATCATCAGGAAGCGGCAGTTTTGTCAACATGAAAGCTCCATTTTCTGCAAAAGAAACCGTTTCGACATTTTCAAAGACGAATGCACTTCTCTTCACGCGATATTCACGACAATATTAGTGACCATTCTTGTTGACGACCTGATTTTTATTAGTGGCTACTAATGTTGCTTGCCTGTGTTTGGAGCCGGATTCTAATCTCGAAGTAGGTTTGGAAATTTATATTGTATCTATGCCGCATGGGGGCACTTAAAATACTGAAAAATCGAAAGTCCTCTCCAGGAATTTGGAAGTTGGGAAGAAGGAGAGGAAGACCATCGGATCCATCCTCCTTCTGAATTTAGACGGAACTGTACAGTAATTAAAGTGTAACTATATAAAACCATTGTTGAAGTTCTGGTATCTTGTCTACTCCTTCCTTTACTGTCTTAATAACTCGTATTCGGATTCGCATCGACATTCGCGCCGTCAGTTTCTGACTCTACCAGTGGTTTCTTCAGCAGAGTGTCGTGTAGTCTCACTTTACTGCTACTGTTCTTTAAAGGATTATAGCACCTTTACATGCCTAAAATCCGTACATGCACCAGCGGCGATTCTTCATAAACGTTTCGACAGGAATCGTTCGTCTGTTTCTGACTGAGCCAGTTCCAAATGACAGCATTTTTAGTAGAAGGTCTTGCCAGAATTATTTAAGGATATTCCAGCAGTTAAACTGTGGCATATATGAGCCTAGTACGATGGAGCAGTAACCTATTTTCGTTAAGGCTAAGAAACTAATTGAAGTCGTCGTTAAGGACCTAAATTCATTAGCCTTTCCAGGCCAATGAATTTAGGTCCTTACGTTCGCTCGATGTATCATGTTTCTATTTCTTTTGAGGAAACATCTCAAGAACCTCATCTGTGGTACTACACTGAATCTGACGAGAAATAATCGTCTCATGGAGTCCCTGTTGCGGCTGTGAACGTTGTAACTGAGCTCGACAAAGTGCATCAATTTCCACCATCTCGAGCCAACCAACGGCCGAGGGGTAAAATCGCTGAACACTGGTACTTCCGACCTAGGTTTGATTCCAGGCGAACGGTCTGGCTGCATGGAGCGTTTCGTGGTTTTTCCCGTGTGAATCCTTTGTAAGAGCCAATATTCCTTAGAAAGTCATCCACGAACACATTCCTTCCCTTAGGCAGATAATCTTAGCGTGCTTTGCCATAATCAGTTAAACTAAAACTCCTCCATCGGGACTGCAGCAAAGGACATTGTGGTTGACTGTCTTTGCTTCCATTAACGTTGTTGCCTCATCTCCTGTGTCACTCCTGTGTTTGCGGGAGGCTTAATTATGAAAAGATGACTAACGCCTTTATGTTTAATTTTCGACTATGAATTTTATAAGATATTGGTTTCGGTATGTTTTAAAACTAAAACTAAACTCGGTGGCGCAAACAGCCCATAGAGAGCCATGACCGGCAGTGCCCTGATATCTGCTTTCTAGACCGTGAGCTCCGGGCGTCTGTCCATCTTTGCCTGGACAAGTGGGCAGCCTGTCGCAGGACCTCGGTGTTTTGTTCCCAAGTGAGTATGGTACTCATTTTATCGAACCCTTCAAGGGAAGAAAGGCTGAATCAACCTTCCCCAGCCGAGGACCGAACCCCGAACCTGTGGTGCTGCTGCTCGACGCGCTAGCCACTGACCGTTTCGGCACGTTTTAGCACCTCTTAAAGTTTGTCCTATTCCCCTCCTCTCCCGAAACACACCGAGATATTTTTTCAGGGACCCTGTATTTAAAGTGGAACTAAACCAAATCTAGAAGTATTATCTAATTAGGACTGTGCATAACATTCTATTAGTTCTGTGGTATACAGATGAAAAATGAAACGCATTTATTTCACAGATAATTAATAAATGTGCATAAAGGCCTTGAATAGTTATAATTTTCGATTCTTATTCAAATCTGCTCTTCTTAGCTCAAGATTCTCAATCCTTTTCATGCACTTCTGTGAAATATTCGATGAATGACAGAAGCATGATGGGTAAAAACTCTCCATGTAAGCTCTAACTCGAAGCTTGGTGCATTTTTAACTTTTGGTTGCCTCCGCTTTCGTGTTTGCATTAAAACTTATTTCAAGCACTTACGCGTATCCTCATTGTTTTTATAATTCTTTGCAGAAAATTCCCCTTTAATTGAAGAACGGCGAGAGCAAATTGCGTGCTGGATTTTAAGGTGTTAGTTTGAGTTAAGCATAAGCATGTAAGGAGAGTCTTAACTTTTCCAGCGCAAGTTTATTTTAAATAAACTTTTGTATTTTCCTTTTCCATTAGCGGATGTTTCGAAGTAGTTAGGCGGAAAAGACTCAAGAACATACGCTGCTCAAAATAAGTCATTAAGTGTTACGTTGAATTTAGGAAAATTAGAGAGCAATAACTAAACATTTGTGTTTTTCGCAGAACTATTTTCGTGCATGAAAATATTTATTCACAGGAATGGCGAATAATTTTATTGTAAAATAGATTGTCATAATAAAACCCGTAATCACACTCCTGAAAATAGTCAATTCTTTAAGGTATGCGTGATATTCCCCAACTGTATAATAAGTGTTACTGTATAATATAGGATACATAAGTTTCTGTGGAACTTTACCACTTAAAGATTAAACTCTGTAATATTAAAAGTACATTCCAAGTATATCCAAGTATCCATACTTGTAATTTGCGTAATTCTGTTTGTTATATAGATGGTTGTATGATTCTGTTTGTTCTATGAATGTACAAACATCCATAAACTAGCAAATGTTTTTATAAAAATTGATATTTCAAATGATATTTTAATATTTATTAATCAATTTCGTACATAACTGCGTCAAATGACGGGACCTTTTAAAAAACTTATTATGATCAATTTGTTATCACAAATTGGGCATTGTGGGCCCATCGAATCATTCTTAAATTGGGCCCATCGAATCATTCTTAAAGGCCTATAAGATAAACCCTAATTTTGTGTTTTCGAACATTGCAGAAAGACCAGCTAATGCGCAGGAAAACAGAAAGGGTATTTGTCTAGGAATCATTAATACACCTCATCGCATAGCTTCTTTTCATATTATCAGTAAAACTGGATTGTCATTGTATAGCCTGACTTCAAGTTGCCTGGTAATGGAAATAAACGATTTGAAGTCTGGAGGTCTAGATGATCGTTTTTGCTGAAAGAAATGGTATTTTACAACATTTACAAGCATTGAGTATCGAGGAGAAAGGGTTGTTCCTGTTCCATCTAGTACGGATGCTACAAGATTTAACGCTTGCCTTTTTCAGGTCAACTCTCATTCAAAATCAATAGTAAGTTTTGCTGTTTAAGCATATCATACATTTTTATAAATGATGAAAATATGAAGTTGTTAGCCCAACGCGCGTTAGCCCAGGAGGGTTATTATTTTCACTTTGGCATTTTGCGTCGAAAACTTTAAAAGTCTGAATCGCTTTTCAAATTGTTGCCACCAAATATTATCCTCTGTATTATATTTAAAGAAATTAAATAATAAAGAATCTGCATAAAAATATGTACGTTTCTCGCATTGTGATAAAACAACGGTACCTAGAGCCATCAGATTTTGAATAACGTAATCCTCCACCGAGTATGGGCATCTGGAAGCCCAAATTTGGAATTTGAATTTGTTTTACTATCTATTTCATATTTTCTAAAGCATTTATGAGTTTTTGATTAAGAAACTCAAAGATTTCAAAGAGAGCAATGGAAACACTGTAAAAAAATTTTCATTTTGTAAAACTTAAACGAATTTAAACTTTAACAAACTCAACGATTTCAAAGAGACCTATGGCAACTCTGTATGAAAAAACACTTTTTTATATCCAGCGCGCGAGACTGTGTATCGGGAATTCTAACGATACGGTCATTTTAAAATTATTTTGCCATATTGCTGTTGAACTGAATTTTATGGTTTAAGGGCGAAGAACATGATATTTAATAAATAAAGTTAACGCACAAAATGTTAAAAAAAAACGCCCCTTTGAAACTAATTTAAGAGTGGTTAGTGCTTCTATGAGGAAAGGCTAAGTTTTGAGCCCCGGCTAACATAAGTTTTCATAATAGTTGTGTATTTGTGGATTGGCGGCACATTAAATCAGTCAGTCTGTAAGGTTTTAGTTTAAACTAACAAAGTTTTATGCTAATTTTCTCTTTCCTGTAAGTTCTTATTTCAACTTCCCGTTAGAATGAGCGCGCGTTTCAGCTTTATGCTAATTTGAAGTGGGACCAAGTTTTGTATTTAAAGGTTAACAAGGAACTTCTCGGGGTGAGAGAGCTTTTAGTCTCAGATCCCTGCGGCTTTGTTCGACGCCCACCTGACTAGCTAGTATTTAAGTTCTAAGCCTTAGCGCTGTTACGCTATTACTTATTGAAGAAATCTAAGTGCGTTAGTATTAGTCAAATCTTGCTACGCAGCATTGATAGTTTAGCATAGAGGTCAACCTCGCGTTTATAGCTCTGTGAGCAACAACTACTTAATTTCTACTTAGCTTTATTTTAAATTATTTAATTGTTCAGTTTAGACCCAAGTGCGGTCATTATTTTCTGTTATTCCTTCCGAGTTGGGAAGTGACTGTAAATAATCGTTTAATAAAATTGTCATTTTAAAACCCTCCTTGGGTGCAGTTATTCAACCATTTAACCACAGTTATTCTACCACAGAACATAGCTGCATTCAGCTCCCTGTTCGAGATCAGGACTTGATACTATCCTGACCATGTTCGCCAAAAGTATGCATAGAACACTCAGTTCTGACAAGTCTGAAGGTTTTTTTACGGGTTAGTATTAAGTGAAGAGAAGTACAAGATCAAATACCATTCTCTGGGACGTTGTTGGTTAGACCTTAAATTTCCAATAATAGATACCCTAAATTTGTCACAAATTATCAGTATGTGCACATTCTCCCTTTTATTCTTTGCACATTAACATGAAATTCTATAACAGCAACGATATATAGAGCAAATAAATGCATTGTAGTTTTTCTTCTTTATCCATCATATTACGGACTAACTGCTTTTAACAATGTTTTCTAAGGTAATGCTTTTTCTGAGCGTAGGAATTTGTTCATTTCAGGAATTCTGAAGGTTGTTATAAAGTTAATATACTAATTAAGGGGTAAAGTTTATCTTTACTATTTCATTTTGCTCGGTGGATCACAGGTACTTTCTAAACAGGCATACAAAATCAGGACACAATAACATACATAAATAAGTAGATTACTATGCATATACGCTACATTTGAAATTCATGGTTTAAGTGCAGTTTAGAGCGAATTTGAGGGAAAGAATTAAGAAAATGAGATTTTATGAAAATATGTCATTTCGATCTCGAAGCTAAATATTTCCGCACATACGCAGGAATCAGTGGACCATATTTGGTATATTTGATTTCAGAAATGAAACTGAAGTGAATGCCCTGTCATTGCAGAGGCATGAAATCATAATAATGTTGAAATAGATTAAGCACTTCAATACAGAAGACTAGCCAGTATGGATATCTTATTCAGGAAACCTATGTCTTAGTATTAAAAGTATATAATACATAACCGAAGGTATATAATATAGACAGATACTGACCTTTCAACCGGCTTGGCGAGCTCAGTTTTTTTTTTATTCTTTATATGTCGGTAAATTAATCATTTTCCCTTTAAAAGTGATTAAATTATGTTGCGCTTAAGCTCCGGTTAGGATTTCTATGCCTTAATCTGCATGCAATAGTTTTAGAATTATTAACAATTTAAAAGTTGTTAAAATACTACTAAACCTACCGAAGCCGCATCTGTTTATATTCGAAAGTCTTAGTAAAACAGGAAATTAATAGGTATGTATTAATACGTATGTATATACCTCGCATAACTCAAGAACGAGTAGTCGTAGAACTTTGAAATTTTGTATATGGGACTGCTGTAACATGCAGTTGTGCACCTCGCACGTTTTGCTTTAAAAGTGGTGGAATTTTGTTGATCTTATGCTCCAGTTAAGGTTTTTATGCCTTTAATTAATCTGCGTGCAATAGTTGTAGAATTATCAACAATTTAAAAGTTGAAGTGACGAGTTAAGCCTAACGAAATGCCATTTTCTTATATTTGAAACCCAATAGAATAATGAATTAAGTCAGTTTCTGCCCCAACTTCAGTGTCTTTTTGAAACCAAAAGTAGACTTTCAGTTTTGTGCATCGAAAAATCTGTCTGCCTATCCGCTGGCCGAATTGCTTGTTTTGTGTAGAAACTCTAATTTTAATTGGAAAAAAAAATAACTGTTTTTAACCATATTTGGTGTTTTACGATTTTGTGTATTTCAGAATTTTTAATGAAGATGTTTCGAGACTTTATGTATTTTTGCCTTACCGCTAAGTGAGAACGAATGTAGAAGAATGATTAATGAGAAGTATGTCTCTAACGAAATTCGATTGAAATAAAAAGCAGCAAAAAAATGTGTATAATTTAATAGGCCATAAAAGCAATTCATGTGCAGTATACATTTTATTTTTTTTAAATTTTTGAATACCTTGGATAAGTTTCATATATTAAAAAAGAGATAATTAAATCAGAATTTCATACCTTCAAATAAAATTTGGAAGAAAAAAAATCAGAAAAGGTTTAGATTTTAATGGTCTCAGAAAAGGACTCTTTTAAAATTTAATGTGGTTTATCAATAGAGATTATCAATAGAGATGTCCCATGTGAAATAGCAAATTATTTTAGGGAATACTGTATGAATATATACACTTAGACTAACATTTGAACGCTAAATATACATTTTGTGTGTTTGAAAGTCGAAAAATGGATAATGTAATGTTTTTAATCATGCGCATCATGAATTAAATGCATTTTTATTTAAATCAATCACATTAAAAAGTAAAGAAATAATTCTTAAGAATTGCATTGATTGCTTTTAAAATGCTTAATTTGTGAATTCATAACACGTAAAACAAATCTAGAATAACAAAGTAATAATAGAATCTAGAATAAATAGAATAATAGAATTTAGAATAATATAAGAATTTGAAAGATCTTAATATTTTGTCAAACGGCAACAGTTTAGAATGAAAAGTGAAACAACATAGAATAGTGTTTCGACACTTATATCACTTTTGCAGAAATAAATGCTTTCTTTTAACACAAAAATTTAGGAGACAGTGATAAATCACATTGTTAAAATACTTTCAAATTCGTCGCTTAAAAATAGTAGGATTTTTTAGCAGGCATCTTGGTGGGTATTATCTCTAACACTCGGCTAATTAGCTGTAAATAAATACATGCATTATTTAACATACACTCCATTTTTTTTTTGACTAATGTTCTGGACTGAGTGCTTAGTACAGACCATTTCGAATCCGTTTTTGCCAGATTTAGGAAAGGAATTAAAAAACAATGCCCTCGTGAATTAAGCGAATGAAGCTTTCATTACATACGTTGTCTTCTGAAAATATCGAAATTTCACTTAATTGATTTACGGTATTTGAAAATTTATAATAATAATATTCCATGATTTTCACTTAAAATCACTAAAATATTGTTTCAATGAATCTTTTTTTGACATTATTTTTATATCAATATGGTTATTACTTTCAAAATAAATTATTTTTACTCTTTGTAATTCTTTTTTTTATTTTATAAGCTCATTCATACTTAATTATTTTTACTCTTAATAATAAGATTTTTTTTATCGGGGATCTTTCTTATAAGAAGAAAACTAATCTTCTTTTTCATTAGTTCGTAATGCGTTATGTTTTTTATTTACCTCGTAGAAACATTAGGTTATTTTTTAAGAAGATGTGAAAAATGTGCAGTGCCGTCGCCAGGACTCGAAACCTGGACCTCTCAAATACTCGTCAAGTATGCATCCGACACAACACGAAGACATGCACAAAAGAGGGAGCAAATACCTTATATATTCCCCCTTTCAAAGGGTGACTGGGCTTAGGGGACCCAATCGTCAAATCCTGGTGATGAAGAATCATCATCTACCACCTTTTTATTTCGGGCGCCACTGTAGAGTCATTAGGTTATTTATATGCTAGAGTCACGAAAAATTAGCAATGCCCTCGCCGGGACTCGAACTTGGATCTCTCGAATACGCGCCGAGTATACTACCTTCTACGCCACAAAGGTATGCAGGAAGGAGGAGAAAATACCTTATAACCTTTCAAACATTTCTTTTCTTTCCCACCAAAGAAAAAGCTTGCAACGAAACAGGTTTAAAAACTGCTTTCATGTTTAATTACATGAACTTGACGATTTGTTTCAGAACTGTTTTAATGAGTTGTTTTACAGATTATATGTTTTCGGTAGAAATTTATGGTTTCGTACCTATATCATTTCAGTCTAAATTTTCTAGTTGATTTACCGAAAAACGATTTACTTATGTCTTCTCAAAACAAACTTAAAATCATGATAAACATTTTCTTGTTTTTCACTTAAGATTTTACTTCGCCTTGAATACTATTCTAAATTTCCTTTTTTAATGTCTCTTTATTAGAAAACATATTTACATTTCTTCTTTTATATTTTAATATTTAGTTTTCTGCAGCGCTTTGGTTTGACGGTACAGCTGACTTGATTTGTTAAATTTTGACTGAAATTTGTGAGGAGATTTTTCCTGCATCAAAGTCTCCTTCCTTAAATGTATTTCTCTGTGTGAGTCTTTTTAAGAAACTAAATTCGACTTAATTTATCTCCTTAATGAGTATGGAGAACAAAGCAATGATGAAATCAAAATAAGGGAAAAGGCCGCACCATTAAAATCGTGCGTGACCAGCCAAGCTTTTAAAGTAAAAATAAGGACTCTGGAACAGTTTTGCAGATTGAGTTTTGTAAAAACTATAAAAAGTAGCGTGGTACGCGCTGCAGTGCGTGCGGGCTGAAATTTGCACGAACGCGTTCGCCGGACAGTCCGTTTGTTCTAAGGCATGCGTGCAGAGGGATGTCGCTTCCACTTGATTTAGAGGATGTATAATGCAGACTTTTACGGAAATTTGTACCGCCTTGGGCGCAAAGTTCGAAAAAATGAAATCCTGTCCAAGAAAGTACATTAGTCTAGCACCGGCGTTCTTCACAAGATTTTTCTTGAAGATGAATTATAATGCAGTAGCGGAGCGTAAAAGAATTGTTAAATTTGTGCCAAATTATTTCATGTCGGCCTTGGCCATTCATTATGCAGAAGATCCTTACATAAAACGAACCATTACCTGAATGTATTATGTTGCATTCACTTTAATTATACACAAACCTGTTGGTCCTTTTCCCAGTCTGGAGAAAGATGTCTAATACCCACGGAAACAACTTATTAAACTTCTACAATTAATACTACGTGCACTATATTATAAAACACATTTTCGTACTTATAAATAAAAATACAAACTCTCTTCGTAAGCCCAGAAGAATATATTTTACTCTTAAGATCCATATCTTCCGATATTCTAGCATTGCTGCATTTTCAAAATGAAAGATCTTTACTTGAAGTTCTAGTAGCTTTTATAATAATATACAGTTTTCGTTGTTGAATAACTAGAACCTTAGTATAAATTGTTTGCTTCACAGTTCGACCCCAATTAACTTTTTAAATGAGTTTTTGCCCATTTATTATTATTATTTTTTTAATTTTCCGAGAACAAATTCTTTTCCTTTCTTCTTTTGTTGTTTTAAGTATACTTAACACTCTTTTGTACTGAACTGGCAGGGACCAGTACGTATTTAATCCATTATATAAAGTGAGTGAAAGAAAAAAATGTGTGCACCTCTTTCTCCTGGCAAGATCAACTCAGCAATTGCGCAGACTCAGCAATTACAAATTCGTAACAGAATTTTAATACACATTAGTAGAACAATAATTATCAAGCCTTTCAGAATCTACTCTAGTTATCTCTCCTTAATGCAGATTTGGAATTGTCCTACAAAACTGGCCATACTATAATCTAAAATTCAAGTTTATTACAAATGATTCGTCGGGCTTTGGAGTTCTGTAACTTCCTTGTTACGGATTACACCTGTTTTCTATAACAACACAAAAAATCTTACATTTTTACTCGCATGTGTGGAGTAAAAAGGAAGTATTGTAATCGCGAAAAATTTCGGGTATCATATTTCAACGAAAATATCCATTTTCACTCTATCGAATGCAATTTCACGATGTTTTTGCTTGACATCTGTACGTAAGAACAGAATAAAGGACACTTTTTTCCCCAAAAAATTATAAAACTGATTTAAAAGGGATTCTGAAGAGATTTTTCGTATCTGTGGGTAGGTACGTATGTATGTATGTATCTCGTATAACTCAAAAACAAATAGCATCAGAACGGTGAAACTTTGTAAATAGGACTGCTGTGACCTATTTTGGTTGCAATCAGCCGCACCAAAAGTATATGAATATATGCATATATTTATCCACTCTAGTACACAGCTCAGTGATCTCAGTTTCTTTATTCGTATATGTTAATAAATTGCGCATTTTTTACTTTAAAAATTATTGAATTATGTTGTTCTTATTTTACGGTTAACGTTTTTATGCCTTTAGTAAATCTGCATGCAAGATTTGTACAATTATCAACAATTTAAAAAATGTTTGAGTGTGGCTGAGCCTAATTATTATTGCCATAGCAGCCATATTTGTGTACATTTTAAACTTAGTAGAATAGTGGATTTATTGCCAATCTCGAGAAACTAAGCTTCGCAACAACAAAAATAACGCCTTCTTTTATTATTGCGAATTATATCACGTTTAATCCATTCTGGAATTTATTCGAGGAAATAAGTGTTTAAAATTTACTTCGTAATTTTTAATATGGGTATTTTGAGTTTTCATGCATTTCTGCCTTGTCGCGAAGTGAGAACTGAATTAATTGCATGAGAAATACTGAATCGTCTGTGAAAAACTGTCTCTTTTTTATTTTATTTGTTTGTTTGTTTAATTTCTTTTATACATCGTTTTAGATTTATTATAATATTTGAATAGAACATGCGGCAACGATTAGATAACTCTTCAGATGATATACATAATTTTTGTGCATTCTGAGTTATAAAATGAAGGAGATGTAACGTTGTTAAGTGAAGCTAGAGCCGGAGTGTCGCTATGGTAATCAGATATAGTGAATTTTAAAGAGTGCATTTATTCTATTGTAGTTTATGCGCTGTCTGGTTTATGCGTAGATTTAATTGAATCCAATAAGATTAAATGAAATGCAACAAAAAGGCTTATAATTTAATATTCCGTACAAGGAAGTCATGTGGTGTACATATTTTTTAATTCACGAGGAGTGCAATTTTTCTTGTTACAGATAGGAATTCTATTTTTAAAAGATCCAGTTTATAACCAGATTATAGTTTTTAGTGTTGCAACATATTTCTCTGTGGGTGTAAGTGATGAACGTATCCACAGCTAGCAATTGGAAGATCCATAGTTCGAAACCCAATGTTGACTTTGTTTTGTTTCTTGCTCCGAAAGGTAAAATAGCCTCTGGTGTCAGGAATACACTCACTTATCTTTCAATTCCCAGCTGGTTGTGTTAACCCTTTATTCCACGAGAACATGCAAGGGGAATGCGAATCTATAGTTATCTATAGTTGTCTATAGTTAGCTATATCTGTTTATCTATAGTTACTGGAGACAGCATACTTTTCAAAAGCAGTACGAAAGAAGATCTCTCAAGTCAAAAGAATATTCTGCTACAGTT
>KK117142.1:33456-71774 GCA_000611955.2 Stegodyphus mimosarum | reverse complement strand
AGTGAAGGAAGTTAGAGAGATCTTCACTCATAACCAATCAAATTAAAAAATTTAAAAAATCTGAAAGGTTTCAGATTTTAAATTACGTCCAAAGAGGCGTTTTTTAACATTTTGTGTGTTACCTTTATTTATTAAATATCATATTCTTCGCATTTAAACCATAAAATTCAGTTCGACAGCAATATCGCAATATAATTTTAAAATAAGCATATCTTTAGAATTTCCGATACACAGTCTCGGGCTCTGGAGATAATTTTTTTTTCTGTACAAAGTTGCCATTACTCGCTTTGAAATCCTTGAGTTTGTTAATCAAAACTTAGTTATAAAGTTTTACAAAATACGAAATCCATAATAAGACGAATTCCAAATTTCAAGTTTGGGCTTCCAGATGCCCATATTTGTGTACAAGCGTTCAATATTCAAAATTTAATGGCTCTAGGTACCGTTGTTTTATCAAAATGCGAGAAACATACATACATTTATGCAGATTCTTCATCGTTTCATTTCTTTAAATATAGTACAAGGCAATAATATTTGGTGGTAACAGTTTAAAAAGTGATACGGACATTTACAGTGAATTGATGCAAAGTGCCAAAACGAAATAAATAGCCCTTCAGAGCTAACGTTCCTTTGCAAGAGAACACATACATAGAATTTGCACAGTATTGTGACTAAATATTGAAAAAATTTTACATCTTTTTATGCAGTACTTATTAATTTATTTGCAATAGGTTGCGTTTTGAAAACTGGGCATTATTTGTAATATTTCTATATACAATTTCAAACCAGACACTGTACCAGTTTCTGAGATCATTCGAAATAATAATGGTATTTTGCACCTTCCGCACATTTAATATGTTTTGCTTTTTTTAATAAATAAATGAGCTTGATAAATAGTGTAATTTAATTATCAATTGAAACCTCTTTTTTTTTGATTGAGGGAGGAACATTGTTTTGATTGGAATTGCATCAGAGATTTTCCAATAGTCTAATTACTTCTTACCTGCTTCACTAAAGATTTGAATAATTATTATTTGAGTTTTTACGGCAATAAGAATCAGCATAATATTCAAGATTTTGCAGGACTAGTCTGTGAGGTTTAAATACAGAAGCTTTTCTTCGGCTGATCAAGTGAAAATGGCGCAAGTGAAGCTTTCGACTGAACAGAAGTCAACTACATTTTTTTCCTCCGTTTCTCCAGCGTTTTAAGTTTGCTCCTCCAAGACAGTCTTGATTAAGGAATAAAGTATTTAAAAGCACTTGCTATTGATAAAGGTTTTTCATTTAACATTATTGACGAAGCAGTTAAAATATTCTAATCTCAACACATCAAAAAGCACTCTCTCGTTTCAGTAGATTATAATAATTCTGTTCACATTCCCTTTTTTTTTCTATCAATTAACAACAAAATTGAACGAGTTTTACGGAAATTCAACTTTCTGGTCATCTTCTTTTCTATCAATAAAATTCGCAGCTCCATACTTAATGACCCAATACCGGATATTAACTTCCGGGGTATATACAAGATTCCTTGCCAATGTGATTTAATTTGCATTGCTCAAACTAAGAGAATCTTAAGGTTTCCCGATAAGGAGAATGATGCAAACGGTTAGGAAAAAAAGAGACCCATAGATCTTCTGTTTCCTAATACTGTTGGTTATAAAATCACATTTCTCATTCCTCTCCGGCCAAAATCATTCAAAAAGCATCTTCCGTTGATGAATTAGAGTTTCTAAAGAGGTTTCACATTCATAAAATAACTTTCAGTTCTAGTCAACGATCCCAATTCCAACTGGTCTTTAAGCTCAGCTTTTAAAGAAATTATTTCACAATTGTTTTCATTTTCCCTCACTAGATGGCGTCAGTAACCTACCACTGTTATTCTTAAATCCTGCCATTGTTATTGCATGAACACAGGCTTCCCTTTCGCCATTGCGCTTCTGAAGAATAAGGATCAATATTTAAACCTTCGAAGCTGGCCCTGCAAATTTATGAATATTGGGACAAAAGCATTTAATACCTTCAATAGCCGTTAGTGGTGTGCTATTTTAACGCAGAGATGAAGAATTGTTAGACGGTTTTTTTAGATTTATCCATTCAAGGTTCCGGCAATTGTGCTGTTACATGAAGCTAATTTATGAAATAAGAGAGTTTTTCTTGAAAATATTTGATGATTTCTTCAAGATTAGGACTGCGGATCATAATACGCATTTAAAGTAAAACGACTCTTCGAAATTTTTACTAAACAAAATGGATGTAATCGAAGCTGCACAAGCATAATCACAAAACTTTTCTTTCGGAAGAAACGCAGTGGCAATTAACAACTGCAAATCTTTCTTTGTTTATTTCAGTTATAATATGCACCAGTGAAAGACAGGGACAAAACACGTGCAAACGTTTGAACTTACAAAACGGATTTCTATCAAAACTAGATTCGTATGATGAGACGTACAGTACTTTTTCTTCTCTCTCTTTCTCTGTATTATTTTTCCCCTTAACAGTGTGTGTCTGTATTCTTGCAAATGATTTGTATCACTAAAACATTCTCTAATCCTCTTTAAAACATCCATGAAGGGATGAGTAAAGGAAACTTTTTTTTTAATCTATGAAAGTGAAACTAGTTTATTCTATTCAGGTAGAGGGTGATAAAGATAGCTCACGTGCCACTAATCCATTTATCTGCACCATCATACAAAAGGTCGAACAGAGCATTGTTGGATAAGCAACAGAGCTTTGATATCAGCAGTATCCTACACTTCTCATGAGGGTTGCTTTAAAGATACTACTAGTGATCTAACCACTGTGTCGCCAGACAAATATGAACCCTGGCAAAGAATTACAATTCAACCATAGTAGCCGAGTTCTCTGAGTTTGGGAAAAGATATTTACTTAATTATTTGCATGAAATAGAAATATTTATATAAAGGATGCAAACTGATCTCTTATCTTAATCTAGGTAATAGAATATCTTACCTGAAGTGTATTTAATAAAGTTTTAAGAGGATGGCATATCATAGGTATTGTAAAATAGTTGTAAGGTTTTATTAAATAACAAGATAAGGTAAAATAATTGAAAGACCGAGTCATTATAAAGTAATTGCCCGCGAAAGATTTTATTTTTATGAACTTTTCAATTGTTGTCTTTGGAGGCATGAAATAACATTATCAATCTCAAAATAAAGTTTTCTTTAGACCAAAGGGGCGTTACAGCCAAAGAGCTATTAGTCTCAAAATGACATTTTGTGTCGTTTGACTTTCTGCGCTGGTTCACTTTTAAAACTGTTGCCACCAAACAGTATCGCCCTGTATTATATTTAAAGAAACTAAATAATGAAGAATCTGCACGAACGCATGAATGTTTCTCGCACTGTGAAAAAACAGCGGTACCTAGAGGCATCAAATTCTGAATAACGATGTCTTCCAATCAAACACGGGCACTTGGAATTTCGCATTTCTTTTATTACTTATTCCAAATTTTAACGAATTTTTGGTTAAGAAACTCTACGATTTAAAAGCGGGCAATGGCAACACTGCACGGGGAAAAAAAAAAAATATCTCCAGCACTCGAGATTGTGTATCGGAAATTCTATGCTGTTTTGCTATTTTTAAATATTTTGTGGTGTTGCTGTTGAATTGAATTTTATGCGTTTTAAGTGGTAGATAAGAACATGGTATTTAATAAATAAAGGTAACATACAAAAAGTTAAAAAACGCCCTCTTGGGCCTAATACAAAATTTGAAAGCTTTCAGATTTTCTTGTTTTTATTTATTCATTTTAATCTAAAGGGGCGTTAGCCCAGAAATTAGTCTTTGTGGAATTTGGAGTCAGCTCACTATAAATGTCTTTTTCAGTTTTCAAATTGTTGCCACCAGATATTATTACCTGTATTTTATTTAAAATTAAACAATGAAGAATTTGTGGAACGTATGTATATTTCTCGCATTGTGAAAAAATGATGGTAGTTAGAGCCATGAAATTTTGAATAGTCCTCCACCCGAATACAGGTACCCGGAAGCCCAAATTTGAAATTTCGAATTTGTTTTAGTGCCTATTTCATATTTTGTAAAACTTTAACGAATTGTTGGTGAACAAACTCAACGATTTCAAAGCGAGCCATGGCAATACTGTACGGAATAAAATATTTTCATCCCAAGCGCGCGAGACTATTTATTGTAAATTCTAGAGATATGCTGTTTTTAAATATTTTGTGATTTTGCTGTTCAATACAATTTTATGCGTCGAAAGCGCCAATAACGTTAAGCGGCAATTTTTTTTTTAAAAAGGGGGGGTGTTGCAATTTGCATTTTACACTATTCTTCTGTTTTACATTTAAAAGAACCATTACACCAAATAAAACTGGATGAAGTCAATTGTTGCTCGTTGAATGAGTCAAACCGGAATAGGCCTGGAGCTAGCCATCTCTAATTTAAAAGCCAAGTTTGGAATGTTTTCATTCTTTGGGTAGTTTTCCATTTCGGAACAAAATAACCAAATAAGTCGCCAAATATGTAACAAAAGAACTACTATCACCAGTGAAGTGATATCCCAACCTTTATAGACTCCTGCTTGCCTGATCTGCTTGCTTGCAGCAGGCTGGCACTCATTTCCAACAATGCTTAACCCCGGCATAAAAAGGCACCCCAACCCCTGTATACCCTCCACTACAAGGTGCCGACAACAAATGGCCTTTCAATAGATTCGGTTGCCGATAAGATTATACGTAACTTTCCTTCCTTCTCCTTCCCCTTTGGTAGGAGAGAGGGTGCAAGAGGAATAATGGACTTCACAGTTTTGGACCTTTAGGTGTCATCACTCCGGCACCCAAAGATTGCAGACGGAGATATGTCCGGTCACTGCTTTGTATTGAAGCTATTGCCAGTGCAATGATAAATGTATCATCCACGCAGCACTAGCAAATTCACATTTCGTTTTTATTTTATGTTTATACTTTTTTTTTTATTTTACATCCAGGTTTTTTTTTTTTTTTTTTTTTTTTTTTTTTTTGAAATTCCTCTGTTTTTTTTTTTTTTTTTTTTTTTTTTTGGTAGATAGGCCGACGCAGCGAGGAGAATATATCTCCGTCGTAAAATCCCGTGGATTTATTCGAGCAGTTTTTGCGAAAAGTGATTATATTTCAATTCGGGAAAGGTTGCTTTTAGAGGCAATAGTTTTTGCACATCTCCTTTTCTCAATTTTTCCTCTCTTTTCATTTAGTTTCTTCTTTGCTTGTTCACTGTTCGTGTCTGCTTTTTCTCTATAGCTCTTCAATTTCCTTTGTGTCTTAAGGCCTGACTTTTTGTCTGATATGATTGATGGGTTCTAGTATCCAATAAGATTGCCTAGGAAATCTATATTCTAATAAGATTACTTCAGTGATCAGATAAGTAGTAGTTGAGGGATACGACGCTTCGAATACCAAAACAGAATTTAGTTAAATCAGGCAGCTATAGAAGAATATTTTCGTCATTTTCTAAAATTTTCAACATTTATCTAATTTACGCTTTAAATAAAAAGCTTTCTTAACTATTTTTTAGTTGTGATGTAAATGTAACGCAGGATTATTTATTTAATAGACACTACAATTAAAATATTTTTCACCTTATGTAATTAAGAGGATAATGCCCAAAGGAAGAATGTATAGTAGAACTCCAATTATCCGAATCAATTGGAACAGGACCTCATTCGTATAATCAAAAATTCGGACAAGTGGATTTTTTCCGAAAAAAAGGTTTACGTACACTTTAATTAATTACTGTATGTTGAAAATGGGAGAAAAAAACTATTTTCAAAGAAAAAGACGTTTTAATTAATTAAAATGAAAAGGCGACACTTTTACGTACGCTGAAGTCATTGTTTGCTGGACGTAAAGCGTCGGCACTTCAATGGGAGAAATTGCGCTTCGTAACGACCGCAGCGCTCGTAGCGGTGGCGATGTGGAAACACAATCAGTAAAACTGCGCATGCCCCTTTTCTTTTCAGTCATTGGTTGTTTTCATTTGGTTGTTTGTTTGATTCTACCGAAATCTTGTTAGCTTCTAACGTGCTTTGGTTGTGTTATTTATAACTTATTACTTTTGTACTTTTTAATTACAAAAGGCTCTTTTCAGAACCAATTTTTTTTTTAAATTTTCTCTAATGCCGTATCGATACTGCGGATTAAGGATTGCAAGAGTAAGATTTCGTCGAAATCTGATGGAATACATTTCTACACGTTTCCTTGAGACGATGCGTACTTAAGGAAGCAATAAAGAACAGTTTTAGGATATGTATTGTTGAAATTAAAGGTAAAAAAATCTGATAATTAAAAGAATTATTCCCCTATATTTTAGAATAATGCAGGTACAAGTTTTAAATAATATTTTAAAAAATCTTTTTTTTTATTCCCTTTCAGAAATATTCAGAGAAAGTTATGTACTATTTAATGTATTTCACTATTAAAATAAAAAGAGCGCTAATTTGAAATGGACCGAATTGAGCATTAATTACAAATTGACTTAGATTTTTTTCATTTAAAAGATGCCTCAGAAGCTAAAAAAATCATGTCATATTTGAGAAAGTATTTTAGGTAGAAGCTCTGTAAGTGGAGAAGAAATAATGCATAATTTTAATGTTAATAACAATAAACTTTGCTTAAAAAAGTATTCTTTTCGTACACTTAGGACTCTGAAATACTGTACAAATAGAAAATATATACATTTATATATATAATTACGACCCAATTGCAAAATATTTACATACAATCGTGTGAAAACTCATTGCGGCCTCTCCATCTTACTTCCGACCTCCATGACGTCACTGCAGGGGAAAGGAGGAGGGGAAGAGATTTAGTTTACATCGCCACCACTGCAGTGGATTGGCGCTGCAATTTGGCGTCATGTTATAGTATGGGAGTGCCGACGCTTTACTTACATACAGCTTTGGTCAGAGTAGGCTGTTTGATTGTCTTCATCCGTTTTCGGGCAATCAAGTCGCGCATGCGCTTGGCAATGAGAAATTGCACATAGTCACACTCGGGCTGACGTCCTATCCACTTCAATGCAGTTCCAAGGCTGGTATACGCTTCACTAGTTGATGGTCCAGTGTCTGCTTCATCTTCGACATTAAGGTCATCTTCTTCCTCGACACTTTCTTTTCTCACACTTTCAGTAAGTTCATCATGATTTAGAATTTGAAACCCAGGTCTGACGAATCACACACCATACATGCTGCTGTATCATCAGCACTCCCTTCTGAACATCCAAGAATTTTCAAAAGAATCTTTCTTAATTCCTCAAATGACAAGTCATCATCATCTTTTCCTGTCTCTTCCCTTTCTCTTTTTCTTAAATTCTGAAAACGATTCGGATAGTCGGATAATTGGAGTTGTACTGTACTTCCTTTTAAATGCATATTTCTTGAGGGGTGCATTATAACTGTAGAAAACTCTTATAAAAGTTCGTTTCTATAAATCACAGTAATGATTTTTAAACTGTCGAAGAAGTTGAAAAAGCAAAACATTTTTCAGGCTAATAAATATACACAGGCGAAAGATTCAGTGATTAGGGTTTAGACACTTATAACACTTAACGATTCTGTCACTAAAATAGTTAAGAATGACAAGAATTCAGTCAGTTTGTCTTGAGAATTATCTAAAAGGAAATAGTTAGCAAAATGTTTTAGCAAATAATGTCATTGAATTAGCTTTTTTGGGTAAGAGGGAATTAAAATAAAAATTAAATTCCTACAAAATTACATATTTATTGTAGAGATCTATATTTATTTTAAATAACTAGTTAAATTTAATTTGAAGTCTTTTCCTATAAGCCTTCATTCCCATAATTCTCAATGCCAGAATATTTAAATTTGGTAGCGCGCGTGAAAGAACGTAAATTCTACCAGTGGGAGAAAAAGTTTAAATATCCAGTTCTAGAAGGGAAAGTTAGAGAGTCTGGGAAAACTCTGTGTGCGTTGTAGCGAGAGCTTCGGCTTAGCAGTTATTGCTGGTTAAACGTGGCGTAACGGCTATTACTTTGCCGCCACTAAATTTATCAACGCTGTATTAGGAAACAGGATAGTCTGAGCCCTGTAGCGAAATTCTGCTACTTGTTAATATCTTCAGATTCTGAGTTTAGTTCGTGCTGTTTCAGTTACTGCTCAAGCAGAAGGCGTCGAGTTGACGCATTGTGAATAATTTAAAGAATGTGATAAAGGGTAGTTTTATTTTCTTCTGTGCAGTGACTACTCTCCAGATTTCACACAAAAGATAGGCGGTAGATCTTATGTTATAATTGGCGTTTATTATAATTTTCACTCCCGAGAATCCGTCCTTAAAAAGATTTATTTGATCACAAAAGTTAAGAAAAGTCGAATTTAATATATTTTAAATGCTAAATATCCATATTAATTAAATTATTTGGAAATTCATGCAATATTGCATCTTTATAATTAAAGTTTCTATAGTTACATCTTAAAGAACTAGAATTCTGCACGAGAGTAAAAGGCACAGTGGTCTTGTTATATACAGTAATCATAACACATAATTTATTTTCAAAATCTTAAAGAATCTATATAATTTTTTGGCGATGCCTGTTTTGAACATATCCTCATTGCTTCAAATATTCTTTTGTGGGAACTCTACTTCTTACTCTTTTCCCGTCAACTACCATTTGCAGAATGCTCTCTTCTGTCCAGATTCAATGTTTTAGTCATTCAAAGCTTAGCCTAAACTATTAGTTGTTTAAAAGGAGTTAAGTTTAAAATCCGTTAAAGGAGGGAAAATTAAATAAATTATCAACATTTGAAATGCGTATGTATTTTTCTGGGACTCTTACACTTCGGGGAAAAAAGCGGGGGACTGTGCTATATCTCCCGTTCTGCTGGGCCGATTGACGAAATTCAGCTTGCGTTTTCATGTCTCGAAAGCGCGACTTAGGATATGTATTAGATTTATATACAGCATTGTTCTAATAGACGTATTTTGAAGCAAAATCGAATTTTTTCTGAAATGACATGGCAATTTTTTTCCTCATTTCAATTGTACGACTCAAATTGTGCCAAACTGCCAAGTAACGTATTTATTAATGGCTCTTCTTTTTATGAAACTTATTTGATTCTTCCTTTCACATTTCGAAATGTAGGTTCATTCCAAAATTCACCCATTTTTTTATGATTTATTTTTAAAATTTGTATTAGTATTTGTATCGTTAAACGTTTTCAATTATGAAATTTTTATCATCGTCTTAAAATAGATGTATTTCCAAGCATATTTGCAAAAAATTAGAGTTTTTATTCAAAATTTCTCAAGATAGAGATGAGTTTACATATTAGCGCGTTTTGAAATTTCTCATATTTGCTATAAGCGATAATAACGCCGGATGTGGTTTACGCACTTTGTTCAAATTATTTGAAAGTATGGACGATGACTTTTTTCCGCACGAGTGCAATGAAGAAAAGGAAAGGAAAATAGGCTGCTATAAATTAAGAAGTTCGCCAAGTGAATTATTCTTGACGCAAACTGAAAAAGATACGCCAAGATAAATTTTTAAATTTCACCAAAAATTTCTCACAAAAAATTACAAAATTTCATATCTAGGCATAATTTGAGTTGTGGAATAAAAATACAGAAAACAATTGGCATGTCATTTCAGAAAAAGTGCGATTTATGTCAAACTACCTATTAGAACAATGCTATATATAAACCTAATACATATCCTAAGTCGCGCTTTCGAGATATGTCTTAGATAAAAATTTTTTATGAGAAATCTTTATCCGGACAAAAATGGAAAAATGTTGTCACAATAGTCGAACATTGAATCTACTTAAATGTTTGCAACAAAAAGGAATTCATTTATTAATATCAGAAAATAGAAAAAAATTTTAGTTCAAGGAATCTAACGTTTTCTAAGGAATTTACAATTGTTGCTGGTTAAACATATGATAACAAACTAAAAAAATAACGAGAGCGGAGAAAAATGCTAAGATCAACGCCACATGCTACACTAGCCTCGAAAACATATTTTATAACCAATTTTCGAGAGTGAAATAACTTCTCTTTACGCAGTGTGATCAATCAGAAGAACTGCATAAAGCCAAAGCAAGCAACAACACGTCAAAATTTACTGTTAATTTCCCTGAAAAAATGGAACAAGAAAGGGGTATTAAGACCATACTCTTCACTCCTGTCTAAGTCTCCTGATCTATTACGAATATATTTTTGGGCTTTTATACTTTTAAAAAGCGGATGTCCAAATGTAGACCTACAACCTTCTTTTCTTTTCGGAAAGCTTTTCGAGAGTAATGGGGTAAAATACCTCTTCTGATGCTATAAAATGCCTTAATTTCTTGGAAATTACGATGTATAAAGATAATAAAGAATAAGGGTTATCAAATAGAACATTTAAAACACAAAAAGTTCATGTAAAATATTTCTGTCATGACAAGGAAATTCGTTTGAAAAATGTGCGAGCAGTCTTAGTAGATAAAACTTTAGTAGAAAAAAGTATTTAACTAAATGAAAATTATCTGCCTTTATATATTTCTTTAAAATAGCCTTGGTGTAATTTCCCTTTGGATAAAAGTCAATGCTCTCTAACGATAAACTATTAAACCATCAACAATTTCTCTGTTTGTTAAATATTTCTGCAATATAATTAAATTGAAATAAAATCACGCATCTCAATATGATGATTTAAACCTTACTGGAAATAAAATAACTTTTATTCGTTTGTATTTCTGTTACTTCTCATCGAAGATGGCGGAATTCCATCATCTTCAAATGCATCCCTTTTTATCCAGCCAAAATTCTTTCTACTGCATATTTACTGCTAGATATGAATTTTCTCCGTCTCTTATAGATATTTGCTGCAGGGTGCATTTCCACCCATTTGCTTTGCTAGTCCTTTCTGCAAGTCCCTTGGGTAAAGGCATGCTTTCAACTTTTCATATGCCTCTTAGTATCAACATCTCATTTTATCAGCCTAGAAAACAGTTTTGATAAAAGTCGGATACAACCATGCAGCTGTCCCATCTTAAGAAATACGAAATGGTTTTTAGAGTTTGAACGGTCTTTTATAGGATTAGTGGGAATGCAGTTTTACAGCAGTTTTTCAGACGGCACTGAAAATCTTGTTTGTATGAGGATAATAAAAACGTTCTTTTACGCGAGATAGTTTAAACTTGTTCAATCTATTTCGTTTATAATTAAAAGAATAATTTTTAGCGGTTAAAGAAACTGAAGTGACTCTACACCCAATTATTTAATAAAGAGCTTCTTTAATGCAGATTTGGTTTGGTTTATGTAATCAAGACAAATCATTAGAGGGCTATCTGCCTAAGGGGGCGGATGTCTTTGTAGAAGACATTCTAAGGGAAACTGGCTCTTATACACGTTACACATTGGGAACACCACGAAAACGCCTATGCAAGATAGTTTTAAAATGAGCATGTCTTTAGAATTTCCTATACACAGTCTCGGACGCTGGGGATAATTTTTTTTCCAGCACAGTGTTGCCATTGCTCGTTTTGAAATCGTTGAGTTTGTTAGTCAATTAAATCGTTTAAGTGTTACAAAATATGAAATCGATAATAAAACAAATTCCAAATTTGGGTTTCCAGATGCCCATATTTGGTGGAGGATTACATTATTCAGAATTGGATGGCTCTAGGTACCGTTGTTTTATCAGAATGCAAAAAAAAAAAAAAAAGTACGTACATTTATGCAGTTTCTTCATTATTTAATTTCTTTAAATATAATACAGGGCTCTAATATTTGGTAACAAGAATTTAAAAAGTGATTCGCCGTTTATAATGAATTGACGGAAAATGATAAAACGAAATTAATAGTCTTTCTGGGCAAATTGTCCCTCTGGGCTAGTAAACTTCATTCAAAAAATTATTTTCAACGCTTAGTGCAATCGTGCTAAAAGCAAAATTCTGAGAGTTTTAGTTTGATCGGTAAAAGAATATGTGTGCGAAAAATCGTTCCAGTATTAAATTTAAAAAAAAATTTAAATCGAATTTGGAAAACATCGCTTCATCACATTGCATTGCCATCCCCAATGGGTTTGTGAGTGCAAAAATTTAAGCTTAGTACTTGATTAGAAAATAATCTGAAAATCGATGGTCAAGTTTTGATCACTAATTTGAAGTTCTACTGGAGAGTTAGATAAAAGCTTGTAAGACTCCAGCTAAATTAACTTCTGCCAATTAACCACCAATTTGCTGGTTAGATCTTGCAACGTGAAGCACGTTAATTCCAAACTGTATCAGATAAGACATATGAAGGTGAAAAGACGCTTTTATTCAACTCAAGAAGGAATTTACAGTAGGCACTCCTGATGCTTACGGACTTAACCAATACTTTCGACTGCATCTGAAAATTGAAATAAAATTAAAACGAAGTTAAATAATCAACCGAAACAGCACAGAAGTAATAATCGTGAGTTGGCTCTTAGCCCTACCAATGACGAACACAAACCGGAAATTAATATGCACGGCCGTAAAACAGCAAGCTTAAATCGGCAAAACAACGGGGCCAAACGGCAGAACAAACTCTGTCTGAAGTAAGTCAAACACTGGGTTAGATAGTATCTTTCTACCCTACTTTTTTGGGGGGGTAACACGCGAAACTGAAATATCATTCTGGCAGGAAATGGAAGTGAAGAAAGATAGGTAAAATAAGTAACTGAACAAAACTGATTGGTTTAAAACCAAATACTTCTTCACAAGTTTATAAACAGAACACGATTGTAGCCATTTTAGTGGTATCTGAATCACCAATATCCCTCTGACTTAACTGTAACAACCGTAGACAAATAATTTGATATGATAATCAACTAAGAGTTATATTAACACTTTTTCTAATGAAATTTCAGGTGTCATTATGAGTGTAGATATCAGCAATCTGCAGTCACGGAAAGAAAATGAATCAGATACTACCCTATCGCTCTCTTAACAAAAAGGAAATCATAGCAGGTGGAATGACTGCCTCTGTTGATGATATCATTTCCTAAGAATGAATTTGGATTATATCATTAACCAAGATGGAGCTGAGTTTTTGCTTATCTCTTGAAGAAGAAATAAATACCTATTTAGCAAAAATATTTTTTTGTCACCAGTGAAAATTTTTGAGTAAGAGAAAGATGATAGGCGCAATCAAAATTTGAGAAAGCTCTGTAAAAGATTTTTAATCAGTATTAGAGTTAATTAAAAAAATTGAAAAGTTTCAGATTTTACATTACGTCCAAAGGGGCGTTTTTTAAACATTTTCTGTGTTACCTTTACTTATTAAATATCATGTTCTTCGCAATTAAACCATAAAATTAAATTTTACAGCAAGATCGCAAAATAATTTTAAAGTGAACATATCTTTAGAATTTCCGATGTACAGTACTTAAATTCTACCATTCCTCGCTTTGAAATCGTTGAGTTTGTTAATCAAAAATTCTTTAATGTCTGATAAAATATGAAATGGATAATAAAACAAATGACAAAGTCAAAATTAGCGTTTCCAGATGCCCCTATTCGGTGGAGGATTACGTTATTCAAAATTGGATGGCTCTAGGTAACGTTGTTTTATCATAATGCGAGAAATATACATACTTTTATGCAGATTCTTCATTATTTAGTTCCTTTAAATATAATAGAGGGTTATAATATTTAGTGGCAACAGTTTGAAAAGTGAATCGACGCAAAATGCCAAAAGGAAATTAATAGCTCTTCTGGGCTAACGCCCTTTCGACTTAAAAAAAAGGGAAGTAAGGCTGGAAAACAATTTGGAATACAATTTGGATTGGCAAGGAAGTAATTTCGTAATTTCGGTATGCACAAATAGATAGCATTATGTTCGTTTTGTTAGTCTTATATTTTTTTTTCTTTTCAGATTTGACAGCTGATACTTTTACATTGTTATAGAAACAAATTCCATACATTTTTATTTTCATCTGTTAGTTTATGGTCAATTTGAACATTGAGTGCAAAAACAAACATTTTTGACATATTTCACTTTTTTATTTTCACAAAAACAAGAAACCGGTTGAAGCTCACAAAGAGATGTGTGATTACATACTTCATGTGAAAGAGAGATATGTGATTACATGCTTCATTAGCTTCATGTGACTGCTGTTGACTGCTTAATAGAACGTTTGGGTCAGAATTAGTTTAAAACTTTTTTTTCTGGATATTTTTCACTTGGCTCTGACCGACTTTCAGAAGTTGTTGATGACAAAATTAAAGTCATAATTTAATTGAATCGTCACATAGCTACGGAAGAGATTGCCGAAAGGTTAAGTGTATCACACACAAAAATTGAAAATCGCATGAGATGTCTTGCAGTCGTTAAGAAGCTTGATATTTGGGTTCTGCGTGAATTAAAAAAAAGAAATTCATTTAAAGCAAGGAATCAATATTTGGGATACACATTTCAAAAGTGATGCAAATGACCTTTTTTTAAAGAATTATCACTGGTGATCGTCTACAGTAACACTGGTCGAAAAAATGGTCCAAGCATGATGATGATCCAGTACAAATCATATAGGAAGCTAAACTAGATCAGCGAAAGATCATGCTGTCAATTTGGCAGGATAACAAAAGTGCTGTGTATTTTCAGATTTTCAGTTGTTTTCAAGCAGCCAAAAGATCAGCTCAGATGTTTACTGTCAACAACTTACGAAATTACTAAGAGGAACGACTTACAACTTATGAATCATACTGGAGGAAGCAATCAAAGAGAAAATGACAGAATTGGCAAACCGTAGAGGAATCGCGTTCCACCATGACAATGCGAGGCTTCACACACCTTTAGCAACACGTGCGAAATTATTGGGCTTGGTTGAGAAGTGATGTCACATCTCAAAAGCATTTGATAAGCATAAAAACTCCTGCGGAGTAAAACAAATGAAAAGTTTAGTGTTTCGGTTAAAACGGTAATTTTGAAAATTATAGATCTCATATTTCGGGCAATATTGTTACAGTTGTCACAATTGTTATGAAGAAGAAGAAACTAGAAAGTTGTGCACGAGGTCTGCGGTAACTGAGCTTGTAAAGCATTTATAAATACAGTATGCACCAAAATATACACTACTAAAATAGAAAGATGAACAAAATTACACTATTGTCATCTGTGAGTTTATTTCTGAAAGAAATTAACATAAACGCTACATACAAACATACGCACACTATTAGCGTGTTGATTTACCATGGTATGCGTAATGTAAGTGTTCAAAGTGTGCACCGCCTCGCTGTAGACAATATTTACATCGTTCGCACAGATTCTCAAACATATCCTAGAACAAAGATTTCTGCAGACTCCTGAAAAAGGAGATGATTTGCTCTCGTAATGCAGGCACAGTTCTTGGTGGATCTTCACAGTTGAACACATTCTCCTTTAACATTCCCCATGAGTAGGCATGAGGTGGCGTAAGATCGGGGGAATGGGACGGGTTAGAGAAGTCAGTACCACGGAAAATGATTCGTTCTGGAAAGTTTTCCCGTAAAGATTCTCAAGCGGTATGGCTGGTTGTCCCGTCTTGTTTATGTCTATTCACCTCAATGTTCCTTGTACGACAGAACCTTATCAAATCCTGAAGAAATGGCTCCATCACTAAACCCCTGTAGCATTCTTGGGTGACGGTAAAAGCATTGCCTTCTTCATCGTCAACGAAACTCGGTCCACCTTCATGACCGCTTCCGTATGAGCGGAAATAATGCTCAACTATGAGCACTTTTCCCTCCGTCGAGAGACCCATTTCCAAAAACAACTGCACAACACAACTTCATTTTAACTACTGCGAGCACGTGAAGCTGGAGCTATGTTCCGTAGACAAACGCACACACGTGTTCGAGATATGCCAGTTTCAGTACTGTATGTTTTAGCGCATACTTTATTATATACTGATGTTTCAGCAACAAGATTTGCTTGAAGCGAAGCCTTCATACATTTGAAAAATCATAATAATTATTTTTTAGGTAAGATAGACCAAATGCTTTTAGAGGCAAGCAAAGTAGACCTTCATTATTGCGAAAATTTATTAGGGCGCAGATGCGAAAATCTGCAGCCATGAATGCTTGGTTATAAAGAACGGTAATTTTATGTCTTCACATGGGTAAGGTGGGGAGTAAGAAACGCCTTCCTGGCACTAAGGAAAGTGAAAAAAAAATAAAATTAGATAATACATTATACCTCTCACGAGGAGAAAAATATACCAAAAGAAAGTTGCCATAAATAGTTGGAGCGGTAGATTATCCCAGTAGGACGTTCGAATGGTGCGTAAAATAGGAGAAATTCCAGTCCTAGGATATTAACTTCTTTTTAGATTTGATTGCTTTTATTCAATTCGATTGTACAAATGCTCCGAGTTAGCTCACAAAACAAGCATTCATCACTAGTTGAAAAACACATGAAATCAGCTTAAAAGAAACAGGGAGACATTTGAATTGGAACAGCGCCGCCATTTGACGATATCAGCAAGAATATTTGAACCATTGAAAAGCGTAACGTTAGTCGAAGCAGTCGAAGCAGTGAAGGCAGAGCGATCGAAAGTGGCTGTTACACCACCTGATTCGTCATTACCGGACAGTTCGGCGTACAATCGGTATAGTAATGGCCAGAAGGATTGTTAATAAACCTCTCAGACAGAGTCTGCTCTCACGAAGTTCACTGTACTGACTATCCTTTACCTGTGCACATCGGCAAGTGCTTTTACAGTGGACTCTTTGCCCTGTAGTCGCACTGACAAGAGTAGAACTATCTTCGGCGATGAAATTCTCTTCAAAACTGAACAACGAAAAACAACAAAAACGTGTCTGGAGGCACCCAGCACAGCAGTAGCATAAAGACCTGACTATCGTCCACTATATAGATGAATAATAGAGAGTTATGACCTGTGTTTCTATTTCATTTGATAGTCGATCCCCTTTCGTTGTCATTTTTGATACCTTTACCGAAAGACCGTGGGTCTACTGTATTTTATACCCTCTAGTGTTGCTCTTCGTTTTCAGAGAACCCCAGGCATACCTGGCTACTGTCTGTCTATGAATAGAACAGGTCCCGCCACAGTGTCTGGCGGCTGGGGGTCGCTATAGCAACAGGGCTAATATATTTTAAATAGAGGCGAATCAAAGGTTGCCAATTCATCTTTAAATGCGCCAAAATGGCAAACTGAAAAGTAAAGCTTCAAGACACCCTTACGGAAAATGGGTCAAGGCTCATTTCTACGGCAACAGACAGCTGCAGACTAACTGGCGAGAACTTTTTTTATGATAGACAGACTGTAGCTAAATCGCAAGATCCTTCGCAATACAGCACGTTTCCAATCTGGTTTCTAGTAAGGATGTCGCAGGTCTAACTCGGCATTTGGAGAAAGTTTGGTATGAAATTCCGCAAGAAGTTATCCTTCAAATCCATGTGTCCAGGACAAGTCGGATAACAGCTTGCATAGGTGCTAGAGGTTGGCCAGCCGTATTGATATATTCTATGTGTAGCTGTTTCTTCTAAACAGAACATTCAATTTCTTTGAACTTTGTATCGCAATTACTGAATTTCATCCCATTTGGACAACTCCTTGTTAGTGATTTCCCTTTTATGATAAGAGAGAAGGGGAGTGTATTTAGTTATGTTTAACAGCAGCTGGTCGATGAAGATTCGAGTTTTCATCAAATATTAAAATTTACCGTATTATAACAGACGAAACTTGTTTTAGGGAGACATCATTATTCATTTGATGTCGTTGCTGCAAAAAGGATGTAAATTCAAAATGTCGCAGTTTTAAGCTATTAATCTAATAAAACACAACTAAGAATAACCACTTGAAATAGCATAAATAACTGATAAACTTCAGTTATTCACATTGCATTTACAACAGTTTTTATTCAATTTTAATGCTGTGAATTATTAGAATGGAGTACTGTGATCTTGGGTTCAAACATTCGATTTGTATATACATTCTTCTTGTTATCAGAAATCCTTTGTTAATAACTCTGACTGTTTTTTTTATAATATCGGCAGTATAACTTGAAATCAAATACACAGAACAAAAATAATAGCAATAATTTCTCGAAGGAATTGTAACACAAAGGGATGTTTAGCAATTGGAACTTTTCTATACTGATATTACAGTTTACTAAACATTATGTATATTACAGTTTTGATAATAATACCCTTCATTTAATTTACAGATAAATGTAGGTGATATTTAAAGTTTGCTTGGTTAATTTTTTATTGAGTAAATTCGAAATAGTTAAGCCTTTAAAAATAAGCATTGTAGTCAATAATTATCAATTAAGCATAAAACGTTTTAATTATTTACAGAGGCTGTTCGCACATTTTTTAGACGATGTATATTGTATTCACAAAACTAAATTACATAAAATTCTTGTGTTTTAAATGTTCTATTTAACATCCCTTGTTCTGAACTATCTTTCGACACCGCAATTTCCAGGATAATAATGCCTTTTGAAGTGTCAGAAGAGGTATTCTACCCCATTCCTCACGAACAGCTTTCCAGAGTCCTGTTAGGGTTTTGGGACAACGTTTGGATAATGCAGTTTTTAAAAGTCCGAAGGAACAAAAATCCATAGGTGACACATCGGGAGATTTAGTAGGGATATCAGTGAAGGGTGTGGCCTTGACACCAGTTTTTTGTTCCATTTCTTTTTAGGAAATTTACAGTGGGTTTTGATGTGTAACTACTAGCTTTGTCCCGATGGAGTCTCACAGATCGATGGCACTGTGGGTAAAGCGATGGTATTTCATTCAGAAAAATTGGCGATAAAATATGTTCTTGATAGTTAATCTTGATAGTTAATTGTAGTTAATCTTGACATTTTTTTGCACTCTCTTTATTTTTAACTTGCCATTATAAGAAAAATCAGCAACAATAATGAATCCCTTAGAAAAACTTTCTTTCGATTCTTTGAACCATGTACTTAAATCTTTTTCTCCCCTTTTATGGTAATAAATGGTTCTTTTTTGTTACGATCATTTAAATACACATATGCTTCATCTATCGTGACAATTGTTTTCCATTTTTCTTTGGATAAGTGTTTCTCATATAGAATTCTGCAGCGTGTCCCGCGTCGAGCGATATGCTTTGGAAGAAGAGTGCGTTTTTTCGCTTTCTTAAGAGTTAAATCAACGCTTATCATTTTGTTTACAGTGGACACCGAGCATTTAAATGATTTTGCAACTGTCCTTTGACTAGGGGAATTTTCTTTTAACATTAAACAAGGCACCTTTGCAATAGCCGAAGATGTCCGCTTTTTCCTCGGATACTTGTTTATAATTTTTGTCCCATTGGAGGCTCCAGTTTGACGTTTTTTTTTCTTTCTTGTTGATGATATTACCTATCGACGCTTTAGATATCACAAAACCGTGACTCTCACATCGTTTTTGGATAACGGAGTATGCATATTTCTCTTCGGAAACAGCGTAAATGTAGCCTTCGAACCGCTGCTTTGTTAAATTCGCCATTTTGAATAAAAGCAAAACTATCAAGCCACAGACGATAATTTTGACTTTTAAAAACATAGTACAATTGCAATTACTTCTTTTGCAACAAACGATTTTTTATTACCGCTTACCAAAGTCGTCTAAAAAATGTGAGAACAGCCTTTGTATAATGTTTACTTTTACTGTTCCTTTAAAATATCTGAAAACGTTTTCTTTCTTAATTTCCTTAACGTGAGTAGAAAACATTGCTTTCACGATCACCTTGAAATAATTAAATAAACCCTTAAATGATTTTCAGGTTTAACGTAAAATTTAACGTTAAATTAAAGTTATTTCATTTCAAGTTTTAATGTAAAATTTCCGGACATGAAGGTGATCACTTTTACTGGGACTAATTCTCAGTTAAAAAGATTCATGAAGTTTGATATGGATTAATAATAAACCCTACTAGGTTATTAATAATATTATTTTTCTTGTTCTAGATTACTCCATTTTATCACGTAGGTATTATGACACGAATGTGAGACGCTTGTTTGACGCTGAACTTTGCTGACACATTTCCCCGTCTTCGCATCCAACCGAACATTATTAATAGGAGAAGGGTGACAGGGATGATGCCGTCGTCATCCACAGCCTCCTCACTCCTGCTGGGGGGACGAAGAGATAAAGGGGGAGACCGGAATTAATGCACTTTCGATTATCCGGCACACAGACCCCACGTTCCCGTTTGCTGCTTTGTTGATGCTTGTTTGTCATATAGCGCCGGAGCACTTTAAGATTGCTAATGGGTTTTATTTGAACCGTCGGCGGCTTTTGATCTATTTCGTTAGTCGTTTCCTGCGGGACTTGGAGCAGGAAAGCAGCGATACCTGCTCACTTTTAGGCATTTGCGGAAAAAGACTCTTCAACTTCCAACGCGAAACACCGGCTTTGTTAACTCAGCCCACGGAGAATTTGATTTGGTGCTTCGATTCGGAATTTAATCGACGAATCAAATGTGAGAGAAGTGTTTTGTGGAAGAGATCGTAGACTTCTATTGAATTTATGGTTTATATCTCCAGTTCGTTTCCATTGTTGTTGATTTACAAGATCTTTTAAAGGTGATATTCAAATGCCACTAACCTGTCAAAGGCCATTTAACCTAGTTTATGAAAGTAGCTATGGTAGTAATTGATGCAAGGAACTATCTTAATGTACACTTTAATAAAATAATCTATATTTTATAATGCTTTTGATAAAATATTGTTGCTCGCGTAAGGATTCGTAATGGATTGAATGCCCACAGAATCGATGATAGCTTAATAAAATTTATTTTCCCAAAAGAAACATTTTACAGTTTTGGAACTTTCCACAAAAGAACTCATACATCACTTCTCAGTACATCATCACATATTATTCATCACAGAGCACAATCAGTAGATTTTACTGAAAACTATTGAGAACGTTAAACCGAAAGCAATGCAAAGTGCATCCAAAGAGCGCAGCTCACACGGAGATCTCTCAGTACTCCGAAGTCAGTTCTGAACTGAAAAAGTGAGAACTGAATCTTATATAGTTGTATTCCGGCCGCCTAGAAATCTCAAGAACTTTCCATTTCTCGAAATTACTGGAAGACATATACGGCTAAAATTACATATAAGAGTCAGATGCGGTTACAGTTACACGCAGAGATCAATTACAGTTATTTAGTTACAGTACCAATTATAATTATACTCAAACCGGACCCAAATGCCGCCAAATTGGAGCCAAGTTTGGTGAATTTAGGAGGTTTCCTCCAAATTTGGCATAAAAGTTAGTCGCCAAAACTATCGCCAATTTCCAGATATCTCACCAATTTAGCAAATGTTTTACCAACCATTTGCCTGAATGTTAAATAGATTTGCCCCTTTAATCTTATCCTTCTTCAGAGCTTCCTTCTCTTCAGACTTTTTATGTTACATTATACAAAAGATACTACAATTTCACTAAAATTATTTACGTATATACAAAATTCCGAACAATATTTACAATCCTTTTAAAATGATAGGGTATATTTAAATATGTAACTTGTACTCTACCTAGTATATCTAGATTCACATAATTATAATTAAAGAAATAGGAAAAATATAGTATCAAATTTATGGCTGCATACCAACTGCATATCCTTAAACTATATCAGCTACACGAGATTAAGGAAAAGTACCGAGTTTTTCTGTCAACCCCCCTTTTATAAACGGAAGTAATCAGGGGCTTATGCTTAAAACTCGTGATTTCGCGTTTTTCTTTTTCGTATTTTTCCCTAAGAATTTGGTCCTCCGAAAGAGGATATGGTTTTTATAAAAATACAAAATGCCTTTTTACAAACATTATCCTTCGAAACGGGACCGCCACTTAAAACTTGGATTGAACTGAATTGACCCCGTCGATAGATTATAGTACATAAACACATTATAAAATAAATGAAATCACTCTTTGAAATTTAGTATGTTTATTTACTATAGCGACACTCAAGCGAAACTCTCAAAAACGTAACATCTCAATTACATTACAGAGAAGAATGCACAATAAAACCATCAATAGACAAGCACCTGCTTTTTGACTATTTCCTTCCCAGTTGAATAGGGAATTGATATTGAGATTTTTTGAGGCCATTTTTCACTTTAAAATATTTTTACCATTACATTTAAAAGATTATGAAGTGTAGATTTTGGCTTCCTGACTAACTCTAAAATAAGTTAATTGCTTTTCATAAATTTTTCACCGATTGATTAATTTCAGAGTTGAAAGTTCAAGAATTCTTTCTTGAACTTACAAATTTTCTTGAAAATTCACATAAATTCATGAGTTTAAATGCATTGTTGTTGTTGTTGTCTTGCTTATGTAACTCATGGAAGAACGGTTGACAGAGTCTCAAGACGGTTGGACTTCTACTTCCGTCCCAATTAAGAGGGTGCCTCTCCCCTACTACCAAACCACATGAAAAAATTTTCGGTTCGCCATATATTTAGCATGCCCCCATGCCGAAGACACATTATACTTTTATAAAAGTCCATGGCTTCTCAGGGATTTGAACCCTCGTCTTTCGGTACCGCAGTAGGCTCACCTAACCACTATACCGTCTGGGCGGCTCAGAAATGCATTAGAAAACGTCAATGTTTTATTATTATTATTATTTGGGCCGTTTTATATGTCACCTCTTAAGAAGCAAGGACTTTAGAATAAAATGAATGAGAAATGAATCAAAATTCGAACTATTAATTCAAAAGACAAAAGTCCATTTTTCAACTCTTTGCAGATTTCATTAGTATGCAATGCATACGATAAAGCTATGAGGCAAAGAACATTTTCAACAAAATAATTTGTTAAGTAAAACCAACCCTAGTAAGTGAAATTCGTTACATTGCACTTACAGCAATGACTATTATTGTAATAATTTATTATTTCTTTCCTATAAAAGTAGTTACTCTCATGCTAAAACTTAGATAGCAGTCTAAAACATCAGGACTTCACGTAACATAAAATTACCAAAAAATAGACCAACTTGATAACTAATAAATTTTACAAGATGCTAGCAGAATTAGAAATACATATGATAACAATTTTAAAATAGGTTAAAATTTATGAGATTTTATCTAATAGTCGATTCTTAATTTTTAATTTAAGTCTAGGAAGTTAGAAAATTAAAACTGTATCCCACGTATTTTTAATCTTTGTTCCACGGTATTAGTGATCTCTTAATTATCAAATTTCATTGGTGATAAAAATTATCGACTAAAATATTTGCACATATGAAAATAATTTCTTCTTGGGCTTTTCAGCAGCACAAGAAAAGAATAAACATTTTGTAAAAAAAAAAAATAAAAAAAGAGGGAAGGGGAACAAAGTGATGCTTCCCGTAACTTCATTAAAATCTTCTCTTTCATTCGATTGCCATTCAACCGAAGGTTTACTGATATGTAATTTGCTGTTAATCTCTTTTGCAGCTTTGTAAACGTTTCGTAAAATTGAAGTAATTACAAGAATAATTAAAATAAAACCTTTCTGTGTAATCAAAATTTAATCTGCTGCATTACAATTTCATGAAATTATCAGAAATAGCACTTAAAGAAATTGTTCTAAGAATGAATAAAAGTAATGATCTGCTTTAAAAAATAACTTGATGTGTTTCTTAAAATCATTTAATATACATTCTGCGAAACAAAAATATTCTCTGAAGTTCTGTTTAATGGAACGCAGAAATAAGCAAGTCTGTCTTCTCCTTATAATGATGGAAAACTTAAATAAAAAATCATATTTACAGAACTTTGTATTCCCTCAGTTTTCATCTTCTTCCATCATATCGGAAATTGCTTTGAACGAAATCTTTACTTAAGCGAGCCATAATTCCAAATAAAATTATTGCTTCGTAATAAATTTTTAAAAATGGAATTTTTACTCTCCTCTATCTATTAACATCTTTACTCCATTCCATCAAAGGCAAGAAAATTACATCCGATGTCTCTAATGTCTTTCTTGGGTGAATAAAGCCGTCGAGAATGTGATGGTGTTTGCAGTAATGGAGAAGAAATTAAAACGCTTTTGAAATGTCGCGATGGGGTGCTTTGAGGATGTCGGCGGAAGATCTTTTGATGCCTTTGTTTTTATATTTGCTCCCTGGCGAAGAATTTCCCCGTCGCAAGAACGAAACCTATTTGGTTTATAAAGTAAAACCAGCTCTGCTTATTTGTATCTTCTTTAGATAGGTAAATGGATTGAGATTCGCTCGGGAGAGTGCGATGGTAAAGGCCAAGAATGTTGTAAAATTACTTTTCATAAAGAATGGTGAGACAGATCCATTTAAAATACATTAACTTAAAGAGGCTTGTGAAATACTTTTGATAAAATTTAACTAGAATATTTGACCTTAAAGGGATGAATGGATAACAATATGCTTGTAAGCATTCTGATGTTGTTTGTTAATGTTAATATTTTGAAAAAATATCAGAAAACTTAGGAATTTCTTTCACGACTGCTATTCTTATTCCAACTTTTACCAATGCATTTTAGTGAGTAATTTCTTCAGAAAAATTCCAGTAATAAAGCATTTTTAAAAATTAATCAATCAAGAATTTAATTTATTTCAAATCACTTCCCAGTTTATAACTGTAACCAAAGTAATACAGATGCATTTCGCAGACATGTAAAATATTGCGAAACCTAACTTAGTCTACTGAAAACTGAAAGAGAGTAGAAAAATATTTTTTGAGATTAAAATTCTCTAGAGTAAATTTAAACCTGGGATCTTAAGTAAATGTACTCTGCGAAAAAAAAGGGGGGATAATTCTATATCCCCCGTTCCTCTGGGCCGATTGATGAAATTCAAATTGCATTGTTCATGTCTCGAAGCACGACTTAACAAATCTATTACATTTATATATAGCATTGTTCTAATATAGGTATTTTAATACAAAATCGAACTTTTTTCTGAAATGACATTGCCATTTTTTTCATATTTCGATTCTACGACTCAAATTATGCTTAGATATTAAATTTTGTAATTTTTGGTGAAAAACTTACGGAGAAATTTAAAAATTTATCTTGGCGGATATTTTTTCAGTTTCCGCCAAGAATAATTTACTTGGCGAACTTCCTAATTTATAGCAACCTATTTTCCTTTATTTTTTTTCATTGTCCACGAGTGGAAAAAAGTCATCGTTAATACTTTAAAATATGTAAATTCACGTATATCTTAGAAATTTTCAATAAAAAAACTCTAATTTTTTTTGCTGCTGTGCCTAGAAATACATCTGCTTTTAGATGATTTTATAGGTTATAATTCAAAATATTTTTCGAAAAAAATATAAAAATTATTTAAAAATTCAAATATTAAAAATAAATCATAAAAAATGGGCGAAATTTATTTGGAATGAACCTAAATTTCGAAATGTGAAAGGAGGCATCAAATAACTTTTAATAAAAAAGTGATATTAACAAATACGTGTCAAATACGTATAATTACCATTGAGGAGCTAAAATTTTGAGAGCTAATTTTTTAAAAACTACTAGTGCGACTTTTACAAAACTTGGCAGTTTGGCATAATTTGAGACGTCGAATCGAAATACGGAAAAAAATTGGCATGCCATTCCAGAAAAAGTCCAATGATTTTGTGTCAAAATACCTAAATTAGAACAATGCTATATATAAATCTAATACATATTTTAAGTCACGCTTTCGAGACACGAAAAACGCTAGCTGAATTTCGTCAATCGGCCCAGTAGAACTGGAGATATAGAACTGTCCCCATTTTTTTTTGGAACAGTGAACAGAACAAAGCGAAACAGAAGTTATTACATGCAGTACAACTGAAGGCTATCTCGGCACTTAAGGAATAGTGAATTATAATTCAGGCATAAAATAACAGAAACATTGCGTAGCTTTCTTACAACGCCATACCATAAATATTAAGTGTCAAAGCATACGGTCCCAACACTTCGAGTGCTGTTGTACGGTTCTAATGTATACACGTTCTAGTAACCTCTTGTTTGAGTAACCGGTAATCTGGAAAATTGTCATTACACTTCTGGTCCGTTAAGGTCCGTTGCTGTATGTTGTCTTCGAAGCCTGCGTGATCTTTCAGCAAGACAACGTACGACAGCATTTTTCACGTGCTGTCCTGACGTTCTTCGATACAGAGAATATTCGACTCTCGCCCTGGCCGGCAAGTTCTCCAGAAATTTCACCCACTGAGAACATTTTACTATGGCTTGCTGAGAGGCTGGCACACCACCATTCGCCAGTCTCTGTGACTGATGTATTCTGGCAAAGATTTGAGGTCGAATGGAATGGATAACCCGTACATGTCGTCCAACTTCAGTTAGTCGCGATGCCCAGCAGGATTACAGCCGTTGTTGCTACCAGATTTGGCAACTTTGCGTATTGAAATCTGCAAGCTGTGTGCTCTCAGTCTACTGGCAAATTTGACTATACCTTCTTCTCATTATATATACACAATAAATAAGATTTTGTTATTTGCTTTCCTTCTTGTTGTAGCAATTTTAATGACCATCAGTGCATATATGTAGAGAGAGAGAGAGAGAGACAATGACTTGGTATAATAATATCCCTGCAACTCTTTACCATTTTTCCTTTTTTTATACTGCATTTCTTTAAACTAAAGTTGTTTAAAAATTATTAATTTCAATTTAATCGTAATAAAACAATATTTTGTTTCAGTTATTTAATATCTCAGCACGTGTTTCGAAATGGATCTTAGAGAAAAAACTTCTGTTTAAAAGAAGGAATGATATGCACTAAAAGATCTAGCAATTTTGATAGTGAGCCGAGCATCTGAAATTTCGCAGCAGATTGCAAGAAATTTACAGTCGAAAGAAAAGAGTATTAGTATTTATATGTACACTGAAGAGCCAAAACATTACTACCACCTATTCAAGGATGCATTGCGCGACATTTGGTCTGCAAAACAGCTGCAACTCGCCTTAGCATCGATACCACAAATTCTTGGTAGATGACTGGAGACAGGTTGTACCAAATTTTAAGCAGTGGTCACGCCAAGTCGAGATATTCCGACATAGTGCTGTTAGAGCTCTGAGCTGCTGCTCCTTGGCATCCCAAAGGTTCTCTATCGGGCTAAGATCCTGCAAGTTAGGCGGCCAGGACATTAATTGGAATTCATCATTATGCTCCCGAACCATTCCAACACAATTCGAGCCTTGTGCCATGAGCCACTGTTCTGCTGGAAGATTCCATTTCCAGTTGGGAAGCCAGATGTCATGTAACAGTGCAACTGATCCGCAGTTATGTTCAGATAGTCTACTACTTTTATCGTCTGTTCTACCGCAACTAAGGGTCCAAGAGAAGAGAAACGTCAGCTCCAAAGCGTAATACCGCGACTACCATCTTGCGTATGACCTGCTGCACGGGAGGGGGACAAATGTTGGCCTGGAAGACGACGCACCCTGACAGGAGCATCGACGGGGTGAATAAGAAATCATGACTTATCCGACCAACCAAAACTTCCACTTATCTATAGTCTAGTCTCGATGTTCCCGGGCCAGCTGTAGGCGTAGTTGACAGTGACGCTTGGTAAACAGAGGCCCACGAGTGGGGCGTCTGCTGATCAATTCCATATTCAACAGTGTCTGCTGAACTGTGTGTTCCGAAACACTTGCACTTGGACTTGCAATGTCAGCTCAGCCACTGCCTGACACCTATTTTGCTGTACCAAACAGGACAGTTTCCACCCTCCTTTTTATTTGGTGACACGTGGACATGCAACACTTAGCGTCTACTGCTGGTTTTACCATCATTTATCTACTTTGCATAAATACTAACAACGGCAGCTCGGGAACAACGTACCAGTCGATGATGTTTAAACGCGAGATATTTTATTCAGATGTTGAAGCGTAAGATGTTTAATTCATTTTCTACACGGCTTAGCAAATAGTAACATTTTAAATACTTGAAGAAATAATTTTGAATCTGAATCACAGATTTCGTTTTAAAGCTTTCTAAGTACTTTGGGAAATATTTTACTGATTCTGAGTTTCTCAGATTGTTCATGAGCAAATTAATCACAATATCTTTACTCCCTTGAAATCCTTTCATTAATTAAACATATAATCCGTAGTTGTCACTAGTTATTGAAAATTCGCAAACAATATTTAATTGAGCATTCTTTAATAGAAATTTCAAGTGCACCAATTTCTAGATATTGCTTAAGCTCTTGGAAACCGCGTTTTTTAATCGATTTCAAAACGGTAATCATGATGAAGAGATTGAAGTAAATTTTTTTAATATTTAGTTTAGACATTTAACAATAGTCTAAACCTGTAAATGAAGATTTTTTTCGATTTCACAATCAGCTGAAGATGACTTAATGCTAATATTTTTAATAGAATTTATGTCATCTTTTAAGAATCTATTAATCCTTCTTTTCTATTTAATAATTTTAACGTTATTTTAACGTTAAGTGACAAGATTTAGGCGGAGGATAACCTAAAATTTAAACAGGTTATGAAAAGGTTCTATCTCCCAAATTTCACTTACGAGAACACGGGAAACTTTTTAAAACATTTGCAACATTTAAACCATTGGTTTTTATAAACGCAAAAATTTAAATAATTTGAAGCAAAAATTTAGAAAACAAAATTAAAAAACTGAGCAAAGTGATAAAATTTAATCGAGAGCTAACCTATTTGATCATGAGTTTATTAAAGAAAACCGGAATGATTTTCTTTAATTTTAATTTCCAGATTTAGATTAGAGAGTTGACCATCTTGTAAAGATCTAATTATTAAAGATATTGCGGTAAATTTAATACATGTTTTCCTTATACGCAAATCTAGTTGGTAAATAATAAAGATAAAATAATTAAAAGAATATTTAATTAATAAATACTATTAATGTCGCTCAAAATACTGGTAAGAAAGAGATAAATAAATAAGATAAAATATATAGAATTTATATCAACCAAGAGATCATGTTGTTTATTATTATTTTTTTATCCTTTACATATTTCTTATATGCATGATCTGAAGATTTCGGAACAGGTCTCATTTACAGCTATTTTTACAATAGTACTTTGAATTTGCAAAAGAATTGTTTATACCAATTCATTATTCGAATGTGCTATGATTTGAATTTACTTTAATTACGTTATTTACACAGTTTTTAATTATTTTCGTCTTTCTAATCAAATGGTCCTAAAACGCGAGATATAGTTCCATCTAATATTTCACCTATATTCAAGTTTAGTTGATTAAATGTGGCAAAAAATTGATCATAATTGATCAGGAATGAATAATTCGAAAAAACGCACAAACAGACATATATAGATTTTGTAAAACTTACAAATTTTTGATTATCAAACTGTGCCATTTGAAAGCCAGAAACGCTTTTCGAAATACAGCATTTTTATCTCCAACGCGCGAGACTGTTGGCTATCGGTAAAATGAGTGCGAAAATGAGTGTTTTTCAGAGTTTTTAATGAATATCTCGGCTGATTAAAGTTGTACGAAGTTAGGAACAGTCGAAATGGCTTCCCACGAATTTTTGGAATCGGGAACAATGTATTTAATGTTTGGCAATGGTACTTTTATTTCACTGTAAAACTTGGAAATTTTTTGCTAACAAACTCTAAGATTCGAAAGCGAACATTGGCAGCACTTCTCGAAATAAAGCAGATTTTTATCTCCAGCGTGCGAGACTGTTGCCGCTCCGAAAAATGAGGGCGAAATTGAATGTTTTCAGAGCTTTTAATTAATATCTCTGATTTTAACTTTTTTTTTTTTTTTTGAAAAAAGTCGACATCGACCTTTTTCAGGACCCAGAAAAGAATTGTAGAAAGTTTGGTGACGATAGTTACAGTAGTGACCGAGTTAAACAGTTAACCGAGTTGACCGACAAACACACAGATACTCTATTATTTATTATTTTGTATTTCTTCTTATCTTATCAACTAATAGGCTCATGTTATTTCAGAGCCATTCTGTCTAAAGAGAAATCTTTTTACCTGCAAAAAAATTTGTCTTTTATTATTTTGACCTCCTCATTTTCTCTTTCTGTTGCTATTAAAAATATTAACTGGGACCAAGATTATTTGAAACTGGTTTATAAGAACGTTGATTTATTATTTTGTATTTCTTCTTATCTTATCAACTAATAGGCTCATGTTATTTCAGAGCCATTCTGTCTAAAGAGAAATCTTTTTACCTGCAAAAAAATTTGTCTTTTATTATTTTGACCTCCTCATTTTCTCTTTCTGTTGCTATTAAAAATATTAACTGGGACCAAGATTATTTGAAACTGGTTTATAAGAACGTTGCCACAATTCTTGTTAATACAAAATCTGAAAACTTTCAGATTTTGTCTTTTTATATTTTTCTATAATTTTCAATTTTTAATAAAGATACTTTGAGGGTTTTATGTATTCTTGCCTTATCGCGAAGTGAGAACTGAATTAATTGAATGAGAAGTACATCTCTAATGAAATTCGAGGAAATAAGTTTAAGTGAAATGCAGCAAAAAATGCGTATAATTTAACATTCCGTACAAGGAAGTTGTGCATTAGATTTTTTTTAAATGATTTCATGTAAAATATTTTAAAAAATTTTTGCCTTCTATCTTAAAATAATCTTCCTTTCGAATCTGAAACAGCTATCTCGCAGCCCAGGCATCCAATGGACCAATCTTCCTTCCTTTTTGCATTACCCAACCTTGGACCTATTCCTGCGGGTTTTCCATCAGAGTATGTCGCGAATAGACTAAGACCTGCATATAGAGAACATTACCCATATATAATAGATCAGGAGGGAAACTGACGCGATGTCTGGCCCTTGACGGCCCGTTGACAGGCCCGCGGGAAGAGGGAGGGAGCTTGTCAATCGGATCCCCGCATTCCCGGATTTGAGTCCAGCTCTCCAGGGTGTTGGGATTGACGAACATGGATACTTCATAAGGTGGTTTGGTAGGCGCGTTCACGCTTCTCCCGATCAAGGGTGGTTTACAAACTGCTGTCCGTAACCACTAAATCTTCTTGACTCAACGATTTGATTTAACCCAATTGGTGTCGTATCGTGCATCTGAATTCTGGAAGGGATTTCAATTTGCTGCAGAGTAAAAAACTCTAATTTCGTACGATTCTTACTTTCAGTGCTTTTTTTTTTTTCAATACAACGGGATTATTTTGCGTTGATGAATTACTGCGTATCATCTTATCTATCCATTAGTGGTGATTTGAAATTCATAGCGTATTGCGTTTAATTCTTGATATTTTCTCTATTCTCACACAAATGAAGTGCGATAATCATGGATAAATGACTTTTGAGGCCTTTAAAATGTTACAGTTTGTATGCGGGGTGATTACATCAAGCTTCAACGTTTCATAGCTGTGTGGCACGAAATAGCAGAGTCAGCACTGTTTGCAAAGACACTGATTATTGAGAAAATCTTTTCAATAAAACAATTTGTAAGCATGTTGACAAAGTGGCACAAAGAAACCTCGGTTCCTGAACTTAAGTCCTACCCATTCGTCAACCAAAATAATTTTCCCTATAAGAATTTAATGGATTCATTCTAACCTGGGTCACAGATGGCATTTTATTTGAACTTTACACCAGTACTTTGTGTTCACGTACTGGTCAAAAATCAATGGTACCAAAATCAATGGAAAACAGTAAATACAAAATAAAAAATATTAACGTAATATTAAACAGGTAAAATAAGCAAAAACTTAATTTAGATTTAGTGTACTTGTATGAAACAGAGTGGACGGCATATGTGGAAAAGGATGCGGAAGATGTTAGTGTTTGAATGTGAAATTCTTTTCCACAAAACCATCAGCTGTCTTTGGAGAGATATTTTCTTTCATCTTTTCTTTTTCCTAAGTGACGTTCGACTCTGCTTGGGACTCCATGAGCCTCTGGTTCAGTCACAGTTCGTCCACTGCAGTTTGTTGCTGTCTTTGGTTTGAAATGTTTCTAAAGCTGTACGTGGTACTGTCATTAAAAAGTTTTTTTTTCTTTATCATGGTGATATAATTTGGAGAAAATTTGGTCTCTTACTCCATTTTGCATAAATTTCGCTGATCAGAGAACCAGAATCATATTTTTCTTTCCGTTCCTTTGAAAAGTGTTCTACCACAGTCACCTTTTGTTGCTGCTTCTGAAGTTGTAGTTCTTTCTTATTTAGCTTTTTTTATGGTGCTCGCTGTTAATCACAGTTTACCCGTCTTTACTGCTAATTTGCTACCCCGTGGCTTGGTCTAGAGATAAGATAGATAGCAAAAAATGTCGTTAAGTATCTACCTATCTATCTATCTATATATATATATAGTAAACATATATTGTTCAACAACATTGCCATACATAACAACAAAATTACAAAAATTTTAAAAGCAGCATAATAGCATATAAGGTATTTCTCCCGCCTTCTTCGCGCGCCTTCGTGGTGTAGTGGTCTGCGTTCTCGACGTGTAACCGAAAGGTCCGTGGTTCGATTCCCGGCGAAGGTATTGCTAATTTTTCATCTCACCTGATTCCAAAATAACCTAATGGTCTCTACAAGCATACGTTTAGAATTCCCAGTGCAGTGTTAAATGTTGGCATTCTTTTTTCTGCTTTTTTTTTCAGTCTTTTCTCAGTTCATCGTATCAGTGATTTTATCAGTCTTTTTCAGTTCTATTAAATCGTTTCCTTACTAAGGTGGTTTATAATTTTTTGTTCCTTTTTTTTATTATTAAGTTTGGTGTGTTTACTTTATTTATTAAATATCACGTTCTTGTCACTTACGCCACGTAAAATTCGATTCAATAGCAAAATCACAAAATATTTAAGAATGACATCTTTTAGAATTTTCTATAGGCAATCTCACTCGCTGGAGATAAAAAAATGTTTATTTCGTGTAGTGTTGCCACTGCTCGCTCTTTGAAATCGTAATAAAAAATCCGTTAAAGTTTAATAAATTATGAATTAGATAATAAACAAATTCGAAATTCAAAATTCGGACTTCCAGGTACCCATGTTCAAGTGAAGGACTACAGTATTCAAAATTTGATGGTTCTAGGTACCGTCGTTTTTTGACAATATAAAAAACATTGATACCTTCATGCGGATTTTTCATTATTTAATTTCCTTAAATATAATATAGAAAGATAATATTTAGTGGCAACAATCTGAAAAGAGATAGACTGCATTTAAGGGTTTCGACGAAAAATGTAATATCCCATTCGGGACTAACGTCCCTTTTAGGCTGAAAAAGAATATCAAACAAGTAACTTTACTTACAGAAGACAAAAGCAGTAAAATATTTATATCTTAATATTTTCTGCTTACTTATAGTACCTTCAACAAAAAGATAAATAATTATTTGATAATATGTCGTTCTATTTGAAAATATTTTAATTATTGAAATAAACATGTTGTATGTCAGTATATTATATAAAAAAGAGCTAATACAAACTTCAATAAAATAACATTACTGAATAACGAACTGTTAAAAAAATGAAGTAAAAGAACACCATGTTCATGATCAGTAAACGAAAAACTGTAAACCTAGTATAAAAAGTTTTCACAGACTTATCTGTTATCATAGTTTTTTTTTTGGTTTATTATGAGTTTTTTCAGTAATACTTTATTAATGAGGAAAGTGTCAAATAAAATCTGTAAGGTTTTAGTTAAACTAACCAAGTTTTATTTTAATTTAAATCTTTCTATCTCCTCTCTGTTTCAACTTCCCGTCAGAAGAAGCGCGCGTTTTCAGCTTATGCTAATTTGAAGTACAGCGAAGTACTATTTAAACCAGAGGTAGAAACCTCTTAGTGTGAGAGAGCTTTAGTCTCAGATCACGGTCACTCTGCTCAACGTTCGCCTGACCAGCTAGCAGCTAAATTTATAAGCCATAGTGCTTACGACGTGATTGCATATTGAAACAAATTGAAGTGCGTTAGTATTAGTATATCTTACTACGCACCCTTTTAGGTAGAGGCCAAACTCCGCGAAGTGCTCTGCGAAGCAAAGTTTAATTTAATTGCTATTTAGATTTAGTTTAAGTTTATTTGATTGTTAAGTTCGACCCAAGTGTGGTCTCCTACTTTCTGTATCCCTCCCGAGTTGGGAAGTGTAAATAATAGTGATTTAATAAAAGAGGATTTTAAATCCCTTTCAAGTGCAGTTATTCTCCAGCACAGCAGTTACATCAGAACAAAGCTAACATTTTATCAGCTCACTGTTCCAATTCAGGACTTGAGACTTGAGGATAAGGACCCTACTACAGACCTTACCATGTTTCCTAAGGCTATGCACAGAACACTCAGTCCTGATAAATCTACATAATATTTTTGAAGTGTATATATATTTTAATGTGCGAAATATATTTCCGTAAGTTATTTCGCATGTTTTCAATAGTCACAAATAAATAGCTTGCAGTTAATACATAAGTTCAGGCGTCATGACTTTCAACATATACAAAGACTTAGGTAGGGACTTGACATAAAGAGTTGATCATAAAATTATAATTTTATGACCAACTGTTTATGTCATCAGTTGGTTTTCGCATGGCTTCAACTATTACCTCAGCATGATTTATACCATGCTAAGGAAAGTACCAGATGATAGTTAAGTTAGATTGAGAGTAATGCATCTAATAGCAGAGAGAACGAAACTACTGTAATCCTTCTCAAATAACGATACAAAAAAATGCGATTCATAGTCCTACATTTTTCAGTCTCATGCGATATAGAATTCACATGAAACATTTCTATAGAAAAATAAACTAATTCTCTCTCATTATATCAGCAACAATGGCACCCAATTTTTAATGATTTTTGTCTTTCTAACCAAATAATCGTAAAAGCACATGTTCTATTTAACATTTCACCTATATTCAATTTTAGTCCATTAAATGTAGCAAAAAATTCATCATAATGGAACATAAATCTATAACGCGAACAAACACACAAACAGATATTCTTCTTTATATAGAGAGAGATTTCATAAAACTTAATAAACTCTACGATTTGAAAGCGAGCAGTAGCAATACTTTTCGAAATAAAGCATTTTTATCTCCAACGTGTGAGACTGTTGCCACTCGGAAAAATGAGTGCGAAAATTAGTGTTTTTAGAGTTTTTAATTCATATCTCGACTGATTAAAGTCGGGAGAAGTTGGAAACAGTCGAAATGGCTTTCCATGAATTTTTGGAAACGGGAGTAATGTATTTAATGTCTGACAATGCTATTTTTATTTCATTGTAAAATTAAGAATTTTTTATTAACGAAGTGCACAATTTGAAAGCGAGCAGCTGAAAACACTTCTCGAAATAAAGCACATTTTTATATCCAGCGTGCGAAATTGTTGCCACTCGGAAAAATGAGGGCGAAAATGATCGCTTTCAGAGTTTTTAATTAATATTTTAGCTATTTTTTTTATTATTGAAAAAAGTGGACGACAACCTTTTCCAGAACCCAGAAAAGAATTGTAGAAAGCTTGGTGACTATAGCTATAATAGTGACTGAGTTATTAGAGGACAACCAAACACACAAGCCTTTCTTCTTTATATATATAGATAGCTTGGTTCCAAATCCAAAACTCATAAATTAAGGAAAACACATAAAAAGAAATGATAGTGTGTATTAAAGACAAATTGATTTAAAATTAATATTTTTATCTGCGACAACCTATTTACGTTCCTTCACCGTTCAGTCTTTCATTGAATACACTCTCATGAATCTTGAATTTTGAATAATATAAATGATTTCAGCTACCAGATTGGCGTCCAGCGAAACAAAATCATTAAAATTTGGTTGCTTTTATTTCTGATGCGATATGGTTGCTTCTCAGTGATATTGACTAAAAATGCTCACACTTACGTATATATGTATACAACCCCTCTTACAACAAACTCGCGAATTTCCCTTAACACAACCCGTCGGCTGACATCAACTTTCAATTTGGGGCAAGCAAAATATGAGAAAAAATATTTTCCGATTCTATTAAGGGTGTTATTGGAAGACAGAAAAATCTCATACCCTCGCAAATTCATCTTCCTATATAAAGAGCGGAGTTTTCCTCCTAAGGCATGCATACTTTAATTGCCAATATTGAGAGGAAAAGCCCAGGACGTAGTACATGGCTAGAGCACAAGGGTGTTGCGAGCGGCCATTTTTGGATTTTTCCTTCATGTCCTAGTTTCGTAAATAAGGAAGTTAATGTTTTAATTAAGTACTTCAGCAAAATAGGAATTACTTTATTACAAGTATTATGAAGTACCTTATTGCTAAATTTAAACCTGTTCGGTCATCTTTTGTGTCCGAAGTTGTAAGTTTACATTTATGCGTTTAATTCATAAATGCGGCACGTAACCAGAAATTTTTGCGATGTGTAGTTAAAAGAAAAACTTAACTAAGGCATTTTTAATATTTTTATTAATTTTGTTTCGTAAAGTTAATGTAGTTTATGTTTTTCTTAGTTTGGCTTAACCTCGTATTTTGCTGTAATATCGCTCAATATACGTCTGTAAATTTTTATAAAGTGTTGTCTTTGTAAAGGGTGTCTGTAAAGTGTATCTGTTGTCTCCGTAAAATGTATTTGTAATGTGTACTGTTTTAAGTGTATGTTCTGTTGTAAATACGTAATTTGAGTATCTGAAATGATACTGGTGAATCGTGCACAGACGCCACGAAAAAATCTCTTCAAAATCCATCTTAAATCAGCTTTATAATTTTTTAGAGGAAAAGGAGTTCTTTAGTCTGTCCTTACGTACAGATGTCACACAAAAACATTCGATAGCAGTCAAAATAGATATTTTCGTTGAAATATGATACCAAAAATTTTTTGTCATTACAATACTTCCTTTTTACTTCGTGCAAGGAAGTAAAAAATGAAAGACTAAATGTAATTTTAGAAAGAGTGACATCTCAATTTTTGTTAAAGTCAGTTTAAACTGCTATTTTGTCAAGTGTATATCAAAACTTCGGAATCATTTTTCATTTACTGAAAAGATATCATACAAAAAAATTGCTTCGAGATGGAACAACGTCATAAGATTAATTTCTTTTTTTTTTTTTTTCAAATTAAGTATATTTACTACCAAAACGTTACATATGATTCTAATAGTCCATGGTGATGCATCGTTGTCAAGAATACAAGAGTATGAGTAGTACAACCGCTTTAAATGTAGACCCGAAAGCGTTGAAGATAAACCAAAAATAAAGCATCCTTCAACTTCAAAGAATGAGTAGAATATGGAGAAAATTTTTCCGACTTAGTCACCTTGAATTTGCCCCCGAAAATCAATCAGTTAATACTATTTTTAAAAGGAAGTGTGTTTTTTCGGTTATAAAACAAGATAAGGTGAATTAGGAAGTAACTTTTTGAGTCTGGACAACGATTTCTTTTACACAATAATGCTAGTCCTCATACAGCATCTTAACATTCAACTGCAGTGCTAAAGCACCCACCATATTCTCCCGACTTATTGCCAGCTGACTTTTTCCTTTTTCTGAAGTTTTAGATGGATATGAAAGAACAGAGATTTCAAAACGTGTCGGATACTAAATAAAATATTAAGCGCATTTTGCGAACTGTTAATTTCAACGCCTATAAACAGGGTTTCGATGATCTGAAGAAATGCTGAAAAAATTGTAGATTGGCGATTATTTTGAAAAAGGTAAATTTATTTAAAATTTAGTAATCCTGTTCTTCTTTATAAGAAATTGTCCGGCTATTTTATGGACGCATACTATTTATATAGTTTCGTTTATTTAATCATGGCAAAGCACACTAAGGTTTTCTGCCTAAGGGGAAGGATAGCTTCGTGGAGGACCTTCTAAGGGAAACTGAGTCGTATATACGTCTGGAAAACTACGAAAATGCCCAGGCAGCCAGCCCGTTGGCGGGATTCGAGCCTCGGACAGAACTACCAGTGTCCAGCGACTGTACTGCTCGACCGCTGGTGGGCATATCGTATATATATAAAGACTATATATAAAATGGGAATTGATTGTAACTAAGGATTTTATATGCATTGCGAGTTTCTTATGAGTATTTCTGCTCTATTATTTATTTTATATTATGCTTTATTTTTATTTATTTGCTGTATTATTTATGTAGATTTTTATCACGTGATTGTTTAAAAGTATATGTGCAAACAAACTAGTGGTTCTTGAATGTGAAATAAATGTCGCACTTTTTAATAATTTTACTCAATTTTTAAATTACTTACACACAAAAAGCAATCGAAAACTTTCAGAAAACTTTTTTTTTTTTTACGACACTCGATTAAGAAAGGATGTTTATTTAATGCAAATTACAATCAGAAAACCGAAAGAGAAGCTTTAATTTAATTTGTGAGCCATAAGTTTACTTGCTTGAGCTAGTGCTGAATTGTAACAAAATTGTTTAAAAAAAATGATTTTTTGTT